>PVIH01018420.1:0-38534 GCA_004025045.1 Sigmodon hispidus | reverse complement strand
GGCTCTGATTCAGCAAGCCACAACAGTTAAAAACAAGGATATCAGAAAGTTTTTGGATGGCATCTATGTGTCAGAAAAGGGAACAGTGCAGCAGCCTGATGAGTAAAGCCTGAGTTTCCCAGCTCCAAAAACAAGATCCTGAATTTAAGTGATTTGTGGTGTTTTGGGAGACAATAAAAGATTTATATTGAAAAAAAAATCTGTATTCCACAAAAATGGAAAACCTAGAAGAAATGCATAGCTTTCTGGACAGGTACCATCTACCAAAATTAAATGAAGATCAGATTAATTTCCTAAACAGGCCTATAATTAAAAGCCTCCCCCAAAATAAAAGCCCTGGTCCAGATGGTTTCAGTGAAGAATTCTACCAGACATTCAAAGAAGAATTATTACCATTACTCCTCAAACTATTTCACACAGTATAAACTGAAGGAATATTGCCAAATTCCTTTTATGAGGCCACAATTACCCTAATACCCAAGCCACTCAAAGACATAACAAAGAAGGAGAACTACAGACCAATTTCCCTCATGAGTATTGATGCTAAAATTCTCAACAAAATTTTAACAAACTGCATACAACAATATATAAAAATATCATCCACCACAACCAAGTAGGCTTCATCCCAATTAAATGCAGGGCTGGTTTAACATACGAAAAATCATAAATGTTATCCATCATATAAACAAACTAAAGGAACAAAACCACATGATCATTTCCTTAGATGCTGAAAAAGCCTTTGACAAAATCCAATACTCCTTTATGATAAAAGCTCTGGAGAGATCAGGAATTTAGGGAAAATTCCTAAATATAATAAAGTCAATTTACAAGAAGCCAACAGTCAGCATCAAACTTAATGGAGAAAAACTCAAGGAAATCCCACTAAAATGAGGAAATAGACAAGGATGTCCTCTCTCCCCTTATCTATTCAATATAGTTCTCGAAGTTTTAGCTAAAACAATAAGAGAATGAAAGGAGATTAAGGGGATACAAATTAGAAAATAAAAAGTGACACTATCTCTATTTGTAGATGATATGATTGTATACATAAGTGACCCACAAAATTCTTCTAAGGAACTGCTATGGATGATAAACACCTTCAGCAATGTAGCAGGATACAAGATTAACTCAAGGAAATCAGTAGCCCTTCTATACACTAAAGACAGAAGAGCTGAAAAGAAATAAGGGAAACATTACCCTTCATAATTGCTGCAAATAGTATTAAATACCTTGGAGTAACTATAACCAAAGAAGTAACAGACCTATTTGACAAAAAATTTAAATCACTGAAGAAAGAAATTGAAGAGGATATCAGAAAATTGAAAGCTCTCCCATGTACCTTGATAGGTAGGATCAACATAGTAAAAATGGCAATTCTACCAAAAGCAATCTTCTGATTCAATGTATTGCTCATCAAAATCCCAACACAATATTTTTTGGACCTTGAAAGAACAATACTCAATTTCATTTGGAATAACAGGAAAGTCAGAATTGCCAAAACAATTTTGCACAACAAAAGATCCTCAGGAGGCATCACCATCCCTGACATCAATTTATACTATAGACCTACATTAACAAAAACAGCCTGGTACTGGCATAAAAACTCTTGTGCATCAATGGAATAGAATTGATGATCCAGACATTAACCCAAAAACCTATGAACACCTGATCTTTGATATAGAGTCCCAAAATATTCAATGGAAAAAAGATAGTATATTTAACAAATGGTGTTAGCATAACTGGTTAGTATTGTGTAGAAAAATGCAAATAGTTCCAAGTCTGTCACCCTGCACAAAACTCAAATCCAAGTGGATCTAAGATCTCAACATAAACACAGCCACTTTAAACTTAATAGAAAAGACAGTGGGAAATACACTTCTATGAATTGGCACAGATGACCACTTTCTTAATATAACACGTGGCACAGACACTAAGATCAACAATCAATAAGTGGGATCTCCTGAAGCTGAGAAGCTTCTGTAAAGCCAAGGACACTGTCAATAGGACAAAACATCAACCTCCAGAATGGGAAAAGATTTTTACCAATCCTACAAGTGATAGAGGACTGATCTCTAAGAAATATAAAGAACGCAAGAATCTAGAGCCCAAAACCTTGAATAACCCAATCAAAAAATGGGGTACAGATCTAAAAAGGGAATTCTCAGCAGAAGAATTATGAATGGCTTAAAGGCACCTGAAAAAGTGCTCATCATCTTTAGCCATCATAGAAATGCAAATCAAAACAACTTTGAGATATCACCTGACACCTGTTAGATTGGCTAAGATAAAAGACACAGATGACAGCCTATGCTGGAGAGGATGCGGAGCAAGGGTTAGCACCAACTCCTCCATTGTTGGTGGGAGTTTAAGCTTGTTCAGCTACTTTGGAATGCAGTATGGTGGTCTCAGAGAATTGAGAATCAATCTCCCCAAGGACCCAGCAATACCACTTCTGGGTGTATACTCTAAAGGTGCACAGTTGTACTCCAAAGGCATTAGCTCAACTATGTTCATAGCAGCGTTATTTGTAATAATAAGAACCTGGAAACAACCTAGATGTCCCTCAACTGAAGAATGGATTAACAAACTGTGGTACATCTACACAATGGAGTACTACTTAGCAGTAAGAAAAAATGATATCCTAAAATTTGTAGACAAATGGATGAATTTGGAGAATATCCTCCTGAGTGAGGTATCACAATCTCAGAAAGATAAGCAGGGGATGGATGTACTCACTCATTAGTGGACTCTAAACAAACAAACAAACAAGAAAAAAGCAAGGCATGCCCAAGCTGCAAACCACAGACACTGAACAGCTTGAGATCAGAAACACCTTGGACTGACTTCTTGGATCCCACTCCCCCTGGAGGAACACCTGACTCCTTCTTGATGTTGTGGGGAGAAAACTGGTCCTGTCGGGAGTGGAGGCTGAACTAAGCAATATTGGGACAGTGGGACCTTGGGACCGCCTGCTCCCTGCAGCCTGACTGGTTCGTGGGTGGGGGGTGGGGGCATGGGGAGTTGTGGAGATGAGTGAATGACCTGATGTGGTGGAAGGGGGAAGGGACCTTGAATAAGGATATACAAAGACAGAAAGTGTGACTTCTTTGTTCATAAAAAAAAAGAGCAAATGCCCAGAAATATCTAACTTGGGGAGAAAACCACATTGTATTCTAAATGCTTTGCATGTCTTCTGCAATGACTGAGTTAATTTTCTTAGAAAAGATTTTTCCAAAAAGAGGAACTGTGTTCTTCAATCATTCTGTGTCATCATCAAAATATGACTGAACTCTGTTTTTTCTTTCTCTGAATTAAAATCTCATGACATGATTCCCACAAAGGTCAATTTGATTGAAAGATTCCTTTCTAATTCCTTTCTAAGAGACAATAATGTCACTTCAGATTTCTTTGGTCACATTCTTAATGTATTATATATGGAAGTATAACCATTTCCTAGATAGAGAGAGTGGAGTTCTAGAACCTATTTCTATAATAATGACAACAGGATTCAAGGCAGACAAGGAAATACTCATCTACCAAGACAGATCTAATTGGCATCTTACCATTAATAATTTAATCTTTCTCTTTAACCTGTTAGATCCTCGCTTTTTGTGTCATAGTTTGCTTAATATCAAGGTAACCAGTGTGAGAAAAAGAAAACAAACATACCTGAATTAAGTTTTGTGGGAGAATCAAGACTATGTGAAGACTAGCCAGTCTTAGATATTTCTTCTATAATCATTTATTTCATCCTGTAAATTACTCTGAGGCCAGAGGTCTCTGATTATAGTCAAACAAATAACTAATAATAATAAAAATGATGATGATGATAAAACAGCATCAGAATGATACATCTAGTAAAAGCTCAATTAGAGTTGAAACCCCATTTATATCTACTTGGAAAAGGACCGATGAAGAAACAGAGTGCATTTGTGATTATGACTGTGAGAAAATAGCATGTGATGTATGGAGATTATTTTTATCCTTCTACTGCATAAAAAAGATTAATTGCATTACCAGAATCAAGTCCAAGAATCTCAGACCATATTACTGAAATTTTAGTGCAAGGATAAATAGATAAATGTTCTTGTTTCTTCCCTTTGGGTCATTTTAGTCACTATCCTGTGCTAAGATGAAAAATTAAGATTAGGGTGTAGATCTAGAGAAATGAGGCTAAGGAAATCAGCCATCCTGCTGAGCATAGTACATGCTGACAGCATTCTAATAGCACCCTGTGGCAGGATCACACCATAGGGACTTAGTAGAAAATTGTTTTGAAATGAACAACATTTTTTTTCCAAGATTATTTCTTTGATATAATGCCCTTTTAGAAACCAACTGAGAAAAAAAAATTCAGAGGGAAAGCTGAACACAAAGAAAATATATGTGTAGCAATCTTATTTGCATTTCCACCCTTGATAAGCCATGCTTATGATTATTATCCTCTGTATAGTTATTGTTAACTCTTCTGCATTTTTAAATTCTTTTTACTGTTTTTTTGATAAATACAAAATAAAGAAGAAAAAAAAAAAAAAAAAAAAAAGAAACCAACTGAGATGTATCCAGAGAGAGATGAACTCCTGGATCCTGGTTCCTTGTCAAATGCCATTACATTTAATAACAATTGCCGAGAGATGGTCTTACACAAAGAAGAAAGATGATGACACAGTACTCATTCGGACCTACAGAATACCATCGAAACCTTTCTTTGTATCTTCTTATATTTCATACCCATCCAATACCATCACCTTTCACTTGGCTTTAAGTGAGCAAACTCATATCTTTCTTTAAATCTAAGTATGGTGGACAAACTTTAATGTATTCTTCAGTTTCATACTTTATCAATTCTCCAAATAATTTTACTATGAAAGTGACAATTATGGTGAACATCAGGTAGAGTTCATAAGTCAGCCCTGAGTAATAGTTCCATAGAATAGCTAGGAGCACACCCCCCATCTGCAGATCATCAAAGCAAGATTTGAGTTCATCTACAGAGTTTGGAGCCCACACAATTTTTCTTATGTTCCCACACTCCTGTGTTAAAACTCCACACAAGAAAAACATGTCTTTCCTTTTTCTTTTCTTGCTTTACACAGTTTGTTGAAACATGAATCATAAATCTGGATGTGCTAACTGACACAGGTACTCATACACAAATGAACTAATCTGATTTGGACACTACCAATACTGATTTAAGCTTATGCTTAATTTATGACATCTTGTAAAACAATATGATCTAGAAAATAAGATGAAATTAAAACCATTTTCCCTATCTGTGTGTATTTCCAAAGCACAAAATTCTGTTCAGATTTAAATTATAAATTTGGTTGCTAAAAGAATTCTCTGAGTAGCAGTGGACAAAGGAAAGGTTTCTGTATAGAAAAATATCTTGATATTATTTTTAAATATGGATACATTCTATTTTAAGCAAGGACCCAAATTATTCTAACCAATATTATATTGATCAGTTTTTAATTTAGTTTTTAGATATTTTATTACATATTTCTTAATTCTGAATATCCCTTTAATTTAAGTCCAAAGCATACATACACTCACAGAAATATTATTTGTCCTAACTAACCTATCTTTGGTATATAGACCTTCTTTAGAAATCTTTGATAATAGATACTTAATGCAAATGGAACAGTTTGGGTTAATTATCATCATTATTATGCAAATGATCAAAGGAAAGAATATTAAAGTGGTTGATTAAACTATTTCAGGAGATCCAGCTTCTACAAGTTGACATAGATCTGTGAACTGAGAAGGCAATGCTTCCTGGTTTTGTAAAGACTTAGTAATTGTATGTCACTCACCCTTCATTCATTCTTAGTATGAATATTTCTTCAAACTTGGTGTTAACTCTCTGTAATATTTTTGATAATTCAGCATTACCTTGTATTAGTTACTTTTCTACCACTGTGGCAAAGCACCATGACCAAAGCAACTTATAGAATAAACAGTTCTGGGTGGCAAAAAAAAGAAAAGCCACTTACTTTTTTTCATCTTCTTTGGGGTCAGAGCACAAGTTTGCATACCCAAAGGAGACCAGCAAGGATGTCACTGTGGAGTCCCAGGTTTCCCATCTCAAAGTCATCTAGGAGGAATGCTGTTTTCTTGAGACAATTCCAAGTTCAGATCCTAGAAGTTCTAACTGCTCTCAGAATTATTGGTTCACTTACATAAAATTAGTGCTTCAAATATATCTGTGTAGTGGATGATTACAAACATTTCTATCCAGATATCTCAGGTGACACAGAGTCCCTCAGATTTCCACCCACAGGTCTCTCCTTTGGACATATCACTATTCAGTATTCCAATATGAATTCTAGATCCTCCTTTCCAATGGGAGAGGTTCTTTGACCAAGGTTTCATAAATGTGGTCCAAGGACAAAGAGTTTCTTGAAGGTGACAGGGACACTCACACTCAGTATTGCCTCAGCTTTAGAGGCTCTAGTCCCTAGGGCCAAGCCTGGAGTTAGCACTTTCTGACTTCCTGCTGTTGTGTCCCAAAAATAAGTAGGCTCAGAGAAGGGCAGAATGCTTCCTATAACCAACAAGAAGATCTGAGTCATCTGAGCTTGGATGTGGGCTCTCACTGCAACTGCTGTGTGGTTATATATGTTTGGTCTGAGCCTAGAAAGGCAAAGACAACGAGGATTTCCCCATCCTGCAGAGAAGTCAGCATATGATCCACCTCCTCTTCCAAGGAAATGAAGCAGGGCTTTCTCCAGGACTCCTTCAGGTCCTTTGGATCAGATACCTTCTCAGCCTGAAGAGAGATCACAGTGGATGTTTCAAATAGGCACAATATAGTAATGATCTGACTGATATTTGAGCAAATTGAGATTTCAGAGTTAACTAGTCTGTGAGGTCCTGGCTCTGGCTGCCCTGGGTCAAGTTTGTTTCTCTCCGGATACCCTGAATCCAGGAGTTAACTGAGAGTTTCCAGGTGCTGGCTTGGCCTTCACATTTCTCTGTATTAGCTTCTGGGTCCTAAGTAATCCCCAAACAGCAGGAAAACATGCTCCTCTGTCTAGACTCTCAGGCCAACAGAGCCTGCTTGGCTGTCTCTAAGTAGTTGGTTCCCTGTTTACCAGGTTCTACATTGTGAGGTCATTTGTAATAGAGTGATGTCACTCCTGGGGACACCTGCCTGAGTTCTCTTCCTTACACAGGTCTATTCCAGAGGCCTCCTAGGTCTCATTCCACCTTCCAGGTGCTTCCCCTTCTACTCTTTCCATGGATGTCTGGGGACAGTCAGTACCTCAGCTTTTCCAATCTGTGTCTCTACTATTCATATGTATCTGTTTCCTTAATCCTAAACCACCCTAAATGTCATGGGTCACTAGTGCATGTTGCCTGGCTTCTAGGCCAATTTGACTGTATTGTGTGTGAAATATGACAACAAATCTTCTGTGTCTAAGGCAGCTAAAACTTTAACCATGTTGTTATCTGTTAGTAATTAACTCACATTTAGTAATTTTTAAATTAATAATCCTTCCTTCAACAACTTTTATTCTGTCATTTCCATAGCTGTTGATCTTCCTGACTTTTTTCTTGTACTTTTTTATTATGAATAAAGTCATATTTTTTATCCATGTATATCCTTGTTCAAGCTCCCTTCCCCCTCCCACCCCTTCTAATCAATCTCTCTTTTCCACATCTCTTTATCTCCTCCCCAGCAAGGGCAGGAGAACTCAAGGTCCCAATATGGCTTAGTTCAGCATCCACTCCAGGCAGATCCACTTTCCTCACCCCAACATCAAGACTGGGTCAGGTGTTCCTGTGGAGGGAGTGGGATCCAAGCTGCCAGTCCGAAGTCTTTCAGATCCAAGCTGTTCAGTGTTTGCGGTTTGCAGCTTGAACATGCTTTGCTTTTTGCTTTTTTGTTTAGAATCCACTAATGAGTGAGTATATCCCCTGCTTATCTTTCTGAGTTTGTGATACTTCACTCTGGAGGACATTCTCCAAATCCATCCATTTGCCTGCAAATATTAGGATATCATTTTTTCTTATTACTGAGTAGTATACACCATTGTGTAGATGTACCACAGTTTGTTAATCCATTCTTCAGTTGATAGGCATGTAGATTGTTTCCAGGTTCTTGCTTTTACAAATAATGCTGCTATGAACATAGTTGAGCTAATGTCTTTGGAGTGTGTCTGTGTGTCTTTAGGGTATACACGCAGAAGTGATATTGCTGGATCTTTGGGGAGATTGATTCCCAGTTTTCTGAGAAACCACTGTACAGATTCCAGAGTGGCTGAACAAGCTTCCATTCCCACCAACAATGGTGGAGTGTTCCTCTTGCTCTGCAACCTCTGTAGCACAGGCAGTAATCTGTGTTGTTTATCTTAGCCATCTGACAGTTTTAAGGTGGTATCTCAAAGTTGCTTTATTTGCATTTCTCTGATGGCTAAAGATGTTGAGGACTTCTACAAGTGCCTTTCAACCATTTGTAATTCTTCTGCTGAGAATTCCCTTTTTAGTTCTGAACCCTGTGTTTTGATTGGGTTATTCAATGTTTTGGGCTCTAGTTTCTTGAGTTCTCTCTATGTATTAGATATCAGTCCTCTTTCACTTGTAGGGTTGGTGAAAATCTTTTCCCATTCTGTAGGCTGTCATTTTGTCCTATTGACAGAATCCTTGGCTTTACAGAAGCTTCTCAGCTTCAGGAGATCCCACTTATTGATGGTTGGTCTTAGTGTCTGTGTCACTGGCGTTATATTTAGGAAGTGTTCACCTGTGCCAATGTGTTGGAGGGTACTTTCTACTTTCTTTTCTATTGAGTTCAGAGTGGCTGGGTTTATGTTGAGGTCTTTGATCCACTTGGATTTGAGTTTTGTGCAGGGTGACAGGCTTGGATATGATTGCATTTTTCTACACACTATCAGCCAGCTATGCCAACACCATTTGTTAAATAAACTATCTTTATTCCATTGAATATTTTGGGCCTCTTTGTTGAAGATCAGGTATTTATAGGTTTTTGGGTTAATGCCCAGATCCTCAATTCGATTCCATTGATCCACAAATCTGTTTTTATGCCAGTCCCAGGCTGTTTTTGCTAATGTAGCTCTATAGTATAGCTTGAAGTAGAGGAGATTATGCCTCTTTAGGTTCTTTTGTTGAGCAAAATTGTTTTGGCAATCCTGGCTTTCCTCTTATTCCAAATGAAATTGAGTATTGGTCTTTAAACTCCTGTAAAATATTGTGTTGGGATTTTGATGGGCAGTGCATTGATTCTGTAGATTGTTTTTGGTAGAATTGCCATTTTTATTATGTTGATCCTACCTAACCAGGAGCATGAGATAGCTTTCCATTTTCTGATATCCTCTTCAATTTCTTTCTTGAGTGATTTAAAATTTTTATCAAATAGATCTGTTACTGTGGTGGAATATTCTCTGTACAATGTAAATAAAGGAGCTGTTTTGGTCCATGTAGAACACCGTAGAAGTGGGTGGAGAATCAGAGCACAAGCAGGTTGGAAGAAGGGTGGAGTTTGCCAGTCTTCATCTGACCCCCAAGAGGAACAGGCATGTAAGAGGTACCGGCCAACCACGGGCTGAGCCACGTGGCGAGAAGATTAATAGAAATGGGTTAATTTAAGAAGAAAGAGCTAGCTAATAATGGGCATAAGACATGGGCCAAACAGTTTAAAGGATATAAGCTTGTGATTCATTTCTTTGGGGGATAAAAGCCGTAGACGCGCGAAATAAGTTCCAACCGCCACCGCGCCAGGACGCAAACCACTCGGAACCAAAACGGGGCGGGGGGGGGGGGGAACTTAATACAACATGTTACTTCTTTGGTTATAGTTACTCCAAAGTATTTAATGCTGTTTGTAGCTATTATAAAAAGTAATGTTTTACCTTATTTCTTTTTCAGCCTTTTTATCTTTAGTGTATAGGATGGCTACAGATTTCTTTGAGTTAATCTTGTATCCTGCTACACTGCTGAAGGTGTTCATCAGCTGTAGAAGTTCCTTGGTAGAATTTATGGGTCACTTATGAATACAATCATATCATCTGCAAATAGAGATAGTTTCACTTTTTATTTTCCAATTTGTATCCCCTTAATCTCCTTTCATTCTTTTATTGTTTTAGCTAAAACTTCAAGAACTACATTGAATAGATAAGGGGAGAGAGGACATCCTTGTCTAGTTCCTGATTTTAGTGGGATTGCTTTGAATTTTTCTCCATTAAGTTTGATGCTGGCTGTCGGCTTCTTGTAAATTGCGTTTATTATGTTGAGATATTTTCCCTGTATTCCTGATCTCTCCAGAGCTTTTATCATAAAGGAGTGTTGGATTTTGTCAAAGGCTTTTTCTGCATCTAAGAATATGATCATGTGGTTTTATCCTTTAGTTTGTTAATATGATGGATGACATTTATGGTTTTTCATATGTTGAACCATCTCTGCATTTCTGGGATGAAGCCTACTTGGTCATGGTAGATGACATTTTTTATATATTGTTGTATATGGTTTGTCAAAATTTTGTTGAGAATTTTAGCATCAATATTCATGAGAGAAATTGGTCTGTAATTCTCCTTCTTTGTTGTGTTTTTGAGTGGCTTAGGTATTAGGGTAATTGTGGCCTCATAAAAGTAATTTGGCAATATTCCTTCAGTTTGTACTGTGAAATAGTTTGAGGAGTCATGGTAGTAATTCTTCTTTGAATGTCTGGTAGAATTCTGCACTGAAACCATCTGGACCTGGGCTTTTTAACTTGGGAGGCTTTGAATGACAACTTCAATTTCCTTTAGGGTTATAGGTCTGTTTAGGTAATTAGTCTGTTCTTCATTTAATTTTTGTAAATGGTACTTGTCCAAAAAGCTGTCCATTTCTTCTAGCTTTTCCATTTTTGTGGGATATATACTTTCAAAATATGATCTGATAATTCTCTGTATTTCCTGGCGGTCTTCTTTATGTCCCCCTTTTCATTTCTGATTTTGTTGATTTGAACACTCTCTCTCTGCTTTTTGATTAGTTTGGATAAGGGCTTATCTATCTTGTTGACTTTCTCAAAGAACCTTCTCTTTGATTCATTGATTCTTTGTATTGTTCTTTTTGTTTCAATTGTATTGATTTCAGCTCTAAATTTGATTATTTCCTGCCATCTACTCCTTCTATGTGAGTTTGTTTTTAATTGTTCTATGATTTTCACCTGAGCTGTTAGTTCTCTAGTGTGGGATTTCTCTAGGATTTTCATATAGGTAGAGTTTTGGGAATCACTTATATTTTTAATATATTTATAATATAAGGTCTTTCCCCCCCATGTATCCCCTTGACCTCACTTCTTTCCTTCTACCAAACCTTCCCTGTCAGCCTTCAGCCTCCTTCCTCCACATCCCTTAATCCCTTCCCCCATAATAGTAAGAAGTCCCAAAATGGATCAGCTTAGCATCCACTCCATGCAGGTCCAATTTCCTCATCCTAATGTCAGTACTGGGTTAAGTGTTCCTCTGGAGGGAATGGGCTTCAAAGTAGAAGTCCAAACACAGAAATACAGTCTTATCACTCTCTTTGAGGCTCCACATACTGCCCATATCAGCAGACAGTTGCCTATCCTTGTTGGGGCTACTTAGTTCCTTTTCTTGAAAGTTTTCCAGTGGCTGTTCTTAATTCATGAGATCTCCAGTGCTCCAGTCAGCCATCACTGTGAGAACTTTCCTCAGAAGCCCTATCCCCTTGTTCACATAGACTCCCCTCCCCTGCTCTCATCTGAACCAGGAGCTCAGCCCAGTGCTCAGCCATGTATCCCTGCATCTACCTCTATTCATTGTTGAATATAAGTTATGTGATGGCCCTTGGGAATGGTTATTATTTTTATTAAAGGGAAAGTCCTGTCTAGGCAACACCTTCACTAATGGTTGGACACCTAGCCAGTAGAATCCTGTGAGTTCTTGTAATTTAGACTAGTACCTGCTCTTTTTCAAACTCCACCTTGGCTTCCTCTAATAAGATTTCCATCTCTTATTTTCCCTCCTTGTTGCTCCTTCCACTCAGTCATCCCCTACTCTCATAATGTGCTTCCTCATCTTCTTGGTTGCAGCCCGTTATGCTCACAATTAGCTAGGAAGATATTCTCATTTTCTCTTCCTAGAGGAATCCCTGGAAGTATCTCTTAAGTCCCTTCTGATTAAAAACTTTTCAGGGGTTGTATTTTGCAGCTTGGGTTTTTTTTTGATATTTGTCTAAAGGCCAATAATGAGTGAGTACATCCCATACTTACATTTCTGAGATTGTAATACAATGCTCAGGAAAATATAATTCAAATCCACCCATTTTTCATGCAATTTTTAGAATGTCATTTTTTTTTTTACTGCTGAGTAGTACTCCATTGTGTAGATGCTTTTTAATCCATTCTTTAGTTGAGGAGCATCATGATGGTTTTTAGGTTCTCGCTATTACAAATAAGAATACTATGAACATAGTTGGGCTAATGCCTTAGGAGGGGAAATGCACATCTTTGGGTATATGCTCAGTAGTAATATTGTTGGGTCCTATGGGAGACTGATTCCCAGATTCCTGAGGAACTGCTATACTAAATTCCAGAGTGGCTATTCAAGTTTACACTCCCATCAACAATGAAGGAGGTTTCTCCTTGCTCCACATCCTCTCCAACACAGGATGTCCTCTATGTTTTTGATCTTAACTATTCTGACAGGTGTAAAGTTGTATTTCAAAGTTGTTTTGTTTTACATTTCTCTGTTGACTAAAGAGGTTAAGCAATGTTTCAAGTGTGTTTCAGCTATTTGTCATTCTTCTGTTGATTCATAGCACTAACAGGGAACTCCTGCAGCTGATAAACACCTTCAGCAATGTATCAGGCTACAAGATTAAACAAAAAAACAATAGCCCTCCAATACATTAAGGATAAAAGGCCTGAAAAAGACATAAGTGAAACACCACCCTTTATAATTACTGCAAATAGCATTAAACATCTTGGCATAACTCTAACCAAACAAGTAGCAGATCTGTTGGACAAAAACTTTAAATCACTGGAGAAAGAAATTGAAGTGGATATCAGAAAACGGAAAGACCTCCCATGCTTCTGGATAGGTAGAAACATCATAGTAAAAATGACAATTTTACCAAAAGTAGTCTACAGATTCAGTGCATTCCCCATTAAAATCCCAACACAATTTTTAGAGATATTGAAAGAACAATACTCAACTTCATATGGAATATCAGGAAACCAAGGATCACCAAAACATTTTTTCTCAAGAAAAGAATCCCAGGAGACATCAACATTCTTTATTATTATTATTATTATTATGAACAAAGAAGTCACACTTTCTATCCCTGTATATCCTTATTAAAGGTCCCTTCCCCCTCCCGCCACATCAGGTCATTTTTTCTTCTCCACAACTCCCCATCCCCTCCCTGGGCAGGCAGCAGACAGTCCCATGGTCCCACTGACCCAATATTGCTTAGTTCAGTCTCCACTCCTGGCAGATCCAGTTTTCTCCCCCCTGCCTCAAGAGTGAGTAAGGTGTTCCTCTAGGGATAGTGGGATCCAAGGAGTCAGTCCAAGGTGTTTCTGATCCCAAGATGTTCAGTGGTTGTGGTTTGCAGCTTGGGCATGCTTGGCTTTTTTCTTGTTTGTTTGTTTAGAGACCACTAATGTGTGAGTACATCCCCTGCTTATCTTTCTGAGTTTGTTGTACCTCGCTCAGGAGGATATTCTCCAAGTTCATCCATTTGCCTGCAAATTTTAGGATATTATTTTTTCTTACTGCTGAGTAGTGCTCCATTGTGTAGATGTACAACAGTTTGTTAACCCATTCTTCAGTTGAGGGACATCTAGGTTGTTTCCAGATTCTTGCTATTACAAATAATGCTGCTATGAACATAGTTGATAATGCCTTTGGAGTATGACTGTGCATCTTTAGGGTATACACCCAGAAGTGGTATTGCTGGGTCCTTGGGGAGATTGATTCTCAATTTTCTGTGAAACCGCCATACTGCATTCCAAAGTGGCTGAACAAGCTTACACTCCCACCAACAATGGAGGAGTGTTACCCTTGCTCCGCATCCTCTCCAGCATAGGCTGTCATCTGTGTCTTTTACCTTAGCCAATCTAACAGGTGTTAGATGGTATCTCAAAGTTGTTTTAATTTGCAGTTCTCTGATGGCTAAAGATGATGAGCACTTTTTCAGGTGCCTTTAAGCCATTCGTAATTCTTCTGCTGAGAATTCCCTTTTTAGCTCTGAACCCCATTTTTTCATTGGGTTATTCAAGGTTTTGGTCTCTAGATTCCTTTATATACCTTAGAATCTTTATATATCTTTATATATATATAATTCTTTATATATCTTAGAGGTCAGTCCTCTATCACTTGTAGGGTTGGTGAAAATCTTTTCCCATTCAGTAGGCTGTCGTTTTGTCCTATTGACAGTGTCCTTGGCTTTACAGAAGCTTCTTAGCTTCAGGAGATCCCACTTATTGATTGTTGATCTCAGTGTCTGTGCCACTGGAATTATATTTAGGAAGTGGTCGCCTATGCCAATTCGTGGAAGTGTATTTCCCACTTTCTTTTCTATCAAGTTCAAAGTGGCTGGGTTTAAGTTGAGGTCTTTGATCCACTTGGATTTGAGTTTTGTGCAGGGTTACAGACTGGAATCTATTTGCATTTTTCTACACACTTCCATCCAGCTATGCCAACACCATTTGTTAAATATACTATCTTTTTTCCATTGAATGTTTTGGGCCTCTATGTCAAAGATCAGGTGTTCATAGGTTTTTGGGTTAATGTCTGGATCCTCAATTCCATTTCATTGATCCACAAGTCTGTTTTTATGCCTGTACCAGGCCGTTTTTATTACTGTAGCTCTATAGTATAACTTGAAGTCAGTGATGGTGATACCTCCAGAGGTTTTTTGTTGAGTAAAATTGTTTTGGCAATCCTGGATTTCCTGTGATTCCAAATGAAATTGAGTATTGTTCTTTCAAGGTCCAAAAAATATTGTATTGGGATTTTGATGAGCAGTGCATTGAATCTGCAGATTGCCTTTGGTAGAATTGCCATTTTTACTATGTTGATCCTACCTATCAAGGAACATGGGAGAGCTTTCCGTTTTCTGATATCCTCTTCAATTTCTTTCTTCAGTGATTTAAAATTTTTGTCAAATAGGTCTGTTACTTCTTTGGTTATAGTTACTCCAAGGTATTTAATACTATTTGCAGCTATTATGAAGGGTAATGTTTCCCTTATTTCTTTTTAAGCTCTTCTGTCTTTAGTGTATAGAAGGGCTACTGATTTCCTTGAGTTAATCTTGTATTCTGCTACATTGCTGAAGGTGTTTATCAGCCATAGCAGTTCCTTGGAAGAATTTTGTGGGTCACTTATGTATACAATCATATCATCTGCAAATAGAGATAGCTTCACTTCTTCTTTTCCAATTTGTATCCCCTTAATCTCCTTTCATTCCCTTATTGCTTTAGCTAAAACTTCAAACTATATTGAATAGATAAGGGGAGAGAGGACATTCTTGTCTAGTTCCTGATTTTAGTGGGATTGCTTTGAGTTTTTCTCCATTAAGTTTGATGCTGACTGTCGGCTTCTTGTAAATTGATTTTATTATACTTAGGTATTCTCCCTGTATTCCTGATCTCTCCAGGGCTTTAATCATAAAGGAGTGTTGGATATTGTCAAAGGCTTTTTCAGCATCTAAGGAAATGATCATGTGGTTTTGTTCCTTTAGTTTGTTTATATGATGATAATGTTTACAGTTTTTCATATGTTAAACCAGCCCTGCATTTCTGGGATGAAGCCTACTTGGTTGTGGTGGATGATACTTTTTATTCATTGTAGTATACGGTTTGCCAAAATTTTGTTGAGAATTTTTGCATCATATTCATGAGGGAAATTGGTCTGTAGTTCTCCTTCTTTGTTGTGTCTTTGAGTGGCTTGGGTATTAGGGTAATTGTGGCCTCATAAAAGGAATTTGGCAATATTTCTTCAGTTTCTACTGTATGAAATAGTTTGAGTAGTAATGGTAATAATCCTTCTTTCAATGTCTGGTAGAATTCGGCACTGAAACTATCTAGACTATGGCTTTTATTTTTGGGGAGGTTTTTAATGACAGCTTCAATTTCCTTAAGGGTTATAGGCCTGTTTAGGTAATTAATCTGATCTTCATTTAATTTTGGTAGATGGTACCTGTCCTGAAAGCTGTGCATTTCTTCTAGGTTTTCCATTTTTGTGGAATACAGATTTTCAAAGTATTATCTGATAATTCTCTGGATTTTCGGGGGTTTGTTGTTATGTCCCCTTTTTCGTTTCTTATTTTGTTGATTTGAACACTCTCTCTCTGTGTTTTGATTAGTTTTGCTAAGGGCTTATCTATCTTGTTAACTTTCTCAAAGAACCAACTCTTAGATTCATTGATTCTTTGTATTGTTCTTTTTGTTTCAATTGTATTGATTTCAACTCTAAGTTTAATTATTTCCTGCCATCTACTCCTTCTAGGTGAGTTTGCTTCTAATTGTTCTAAGGCTTTCAGCTGAGCTGTTAGGTCTCTCGTGTGGGATTTCTCTTGGTTTTTCATATAGGCATCTAGCACTATGAATTTTCCTCTTAAGGCTGCTCTCATTGTGTCTCATAAGTTTGGATGCGTTGTGGATTCATTTTCATTAAATTCTAGGAAGACTTTGATTTCTTTCTTCATTTCTTCCTTGACCCAGAGATGGTTCAGCTGAGTTTTGTTTAATTTCCATGAGTTGGTAGGCTTTGTTTGATTTTTGATGTTGTTGAACTCTAACTTTAGGCCCTGGTGGTCCGATATGTTACAAGGGATTATGTCCTTTATTTTGTATCTGTTGATATTTGCTTTATGACCAATTATGTGGTCAATTTTGGAGAAAGTTCCATGAGGAACTGAGAAATATGTATATTCCTTTGCATTCGGGTGGAAGCTTCTAAAGATATCTATTAAATCCATTTGCATCATAACCTCTTTTAGACTCCTTATTTCTCTGTTGAGTCTGTGTCTGGTTGACTAATCCAGGGATGAAAGTGGGATATTGAAGTCTCCCACTATTAGGGTGTAAGAACTGATGTGGGATTCGAGCTTTAGCAGTGTTTCTTTTACATACGTAGGTGCCCTTATATTAGGGGCATAAATATTTAGGATTGAAATCTCCTCTTGACCAATTTTTCCTGTGATGAATAAGTAATGACCATCTTGGTCCCTTTTAATTGCTTTTAGCTTAAAGTCTACTTTGTTAGATATTAGGATTGCAACCCCTGCTTGTTTCTTAGGACCATTTGACTGGAAAATCTTTTCCCAACCCTTTATTCTAAGCCTGTGTCTGTCCTTGCAGTTGAGGTTGTTTCTTGTAGGCAACAGAAGGATGGCTTCTGTTGTTGTATCCATCTTGTTAGTGTGTTACGTTTTATAGGAGAGTTGAGTCCATTGATATTAAGGGTAATTAGTGACCATTGATTGATATTTCCTGCCATTTTTGGTGGTAACTTGCTTGTATTTCCTTTCTCTGGAGTATTCTTCTGTGGAATTATTGAGTGTTTGTGATTTCATGGGTGCATCTGGGGTCCTTAGGTTGGAGCTTTCCCTCTAACACTCTCTGTAGCTCTGGATTGGTAGATAGATATTCTTTCAGTCTGACTTTGTCATGAAATATCTTGTTTACTCCATCTATGGTGATTGATAATTTTGCAGGGTATAGTATTCTAGTTTGGCAGCCATACTCTTTTAGCTTCTGTATAACTTCTGACCAAGCCCTTCTAGCTTTCATCATTTCCATTGAATAGTCAGGTGTTATTCTAATGGGTCTGCCTTTATATGTAACTTGGCCCTTGTCTTTTGCAGCTCTTAAAATTTTTTCTTTGTTCTGTATGTTTTTTGGCTTGATTGTAGGGTGGCACACTGACTTTTTTTGGGGTCATATATTTTTGGTGTTCTATAAGCATCATGTATCTTTATAGGCATTTCCTTCTTCAGGTTAGGGAAGTTTTCTTCTATGATTTTATTGAAAACATTATGTGTGCCTTTGAGCTGGTATTCTTCTCCTTCTTCTATTCCTATTATTCTCAAGTTAGGTCTTTTCATGGTGTCCCAGATTTCCTGAACATTTTGAGTTATGGCTTTTTTGGTTTTAGTATTTTCTTTGACTAATATATCTATTTGAGCTACTCAGTCTTCCACTTCATAGATTCTGTCTTCCATCTCTTGAACTCTGTTTGTTATGCTTGTATCTGTGGTTCCAGCTTTTTTTTCAGGTTTTCTATTTCCATCTTTGCTTCATTTTGTGCCTTTTTTATTGTTTCTATTTCATCTTTTAGTTCCTGGCATGTTTCTTTTGTTTTCTGGTTTACTTTCATAGATTTGTTCATCTCTTCCAATTTTTTGTTTGTATTTTCTTCTATTTCTTTAAGGCAATTTTTCATATCTTCTTTGTGCGTTTCGATCATCATCATAAAATTATTTTTGTTGTTGCTTCCTTCTGTTTCCTCTTCATTGCTCAGTTCAGATCTTGTAGTTGTAGGATCGCTACTTTCTTTTGGATTTACCTTGTTGTTCTTTATATTATTATGTAAATTTTTGCACTGACATCTGGCCATGGCTCAGTGGTTCAAGATTAGGTGGCTCTTGGTCAGTTGTGGCACTTGGGCTTTTGTGTCTCCTGTTATCTCTTTGGGCAGAGTCTGAGTCTGTCTTTCAGGATCCTCAGTTCTTCTCTGTTTCCTCAGTTGGAGATGGGTAGCCATGCAAATTCCCTCAGCAGCAGCCGGGGGGACTGTGGCAGTCAGAGTTTACCTATGTCTGCTACAGAGTGTGTGGGGATATGCTCTGCAGATAGCACCTCAACATCACCATCCCTGACTTCAAGTTATATTATAGAGCTACAGTAATAAAAATAGCCTGGTACTGGCATAAAAACAGACTTGGGGATCAATAAATGAAATTGCAGACTTTGATATTAACCCACATACTTATGGGCACCTGATTTTTGGCAAAGAGACCCAAAATATTCAATGGAAAAAGGTATTATTTTTAACAAAGGGTGTTGGCTTAACTGGATGCTAGTATGTAAAAAAAATACAAATAGATTCAAACCTATCACCCTGCATAAAACTCAAATCAAGTGGATCAAAGACCTCAATAAAAACCCAGCCACACTATACTTGATAAAAAAAGAAACTGGAAAACACTCTCCAATGCATCAGCACAGGTGACCACTTCCTAAATATAATACCAGTAGCACAGACACTAAGAACAACAATAAGTAGGACCCCTTGAAACTACAAAGCTTCTGTATGTAGAGGACACAGTCAATAAGATAATATGACACCCTACAGAATGGGAAAAGATCTACACCAACCCTTCATCTGATAGGGACTGATCTCTAAATTATATAGAGTACTCAACAAAGAGGGAGAGGAAAGAACTCAAGAGCATATATAGAAACTAAAAAATCTAAATAGTCCAATTAAATATAGGGTTCAGAGTTAAAAAGAAATTCTCAATAGAATTGCAAATAGCTGAAATACACTTAAAAAACTGCTCAACATCTTTAGCCGTCAGAGAAGTGCAAATCAAAACAACCTTGAGATACCACCTTATACCTGTCTGAATAGCTAAAACAAAACTCAACAAACAACCAAATGAACAAACAAAAGAAACAGGTGATAATTCATGCTGGAGAGGGTGTAGAACAAGGGGAACACTCCTCCATCATTGGTGGCAGTGAAAAATTATACACCACTCTGGAATTCAGTATGACGGTTCCTCAGATAACTGGAAATCAATCTTCCCAAGGATCCAGCAATGCCACTATTGGGTATATACTGAAAGGATGCACATTCATACCCAAAATTCATTAGCTTAACTATGTTCATAGCAGGGCTGGAAGGAGACTGGGAGCTAGGGAAACCTTCAGAAACCATTAGGATGTCACTGTATGGGTTGTCAACCAATAATGGAAAGGGTGTTACCCAGGAAGTACACTATAATCAAATGGATTATCACCCTATACATCATCACAGAAACTACCCTCAACAATGAATGAAGGTGGAGGCAGATATCTATAAAAGAGTACTGGGCCTGAGCTTCCCTTACAGCTAGAGAGTGGGGAAGAAGAATCTGTAAGAACAAGGGGATAGAGAGTATGAGGAAGAGTCCCACAGAGATGGCTGCCTTGAGCTCTGGAGAGCACACTAATTTAAGAACTGTTTCTGGGGAACCATAGGACAAAGAACTAGGTCCTCCAAGGATAGACAACTGCTGATTAGTATGGGTAGTATGATTAGCCTCTGGGGGTGGGATCAGACTGTCTTCCTGTAAATGGGCTGGCACTTTGGAGCCCATTCCCTGAGGAGAAATGCCTAATCCAACCTCATTATTGGGATGAGAAAATCAGACCTGCCTAGAGTGAGATGCTCTATGCTGAGCAGACCCACCTTGGGACTTCCTGTCATTTTTTGAGAGGAGATTGGGAGATGGGCTGGGTGGAGGCTGAAGACTGACTGGGAGGGATTGGGAACAGGGAAGAAAAAATGAACTTGTTCTGTTTTTGTCTTTTTTTTTTTGTTGCAGAGACAAGGAAAATAAAGTCAGTATTGGAAAGTTTTACATTACACTCAGGACTTGAACCTGTGTGCCAAAGTTTATCTTATCTGTTAATTTACTAAGTTTCAGACATGTTTCAGCATGGCACAATTTGGCAAAAAGTTTTCTGGTGATAAATAACTCAATTCTCTGTGAACAATGAAACTTAAGTCATGACTATATTAAAATTTTTTGTAAAGTGTAGGTGACATCTTCTATAAGGTGGGCTCTGTTGATTGACTAAACTTGCATGTAGTGAGTATAACTCTTTTCATAAAGACACATTTTACAGATAAAAATGCCAAAGGAAAGTGACTGGATGTGGCAAGCTTGATGTACTTCCAGCCACACAGATAACAAAATGTCACCAGACTCTTAAACTGTAGATTACCAACCTTCTAGGTAGAAAACAGATTCTTCTAGGTAGACTACATATCTCTCTTTGGAAAAAAAAAACACCATGTGCTTAACATTTCTGTGTCTATTAGTTTTTGTACTGAAATCCTAGTGTTATCCTAGAAAGCCCTAACAATCTCCACAAATCCCATTAACATCAAAAAGTCTAGCCTCTGATGGGGTGTGGTCATGATCAACTGAGACCCAGGAACATGGACCTGAGTAGCCTGTTTGGTTCCAGCTTTCCCTGGGAGGAAGCTGCGCTTCCAGTACACAAGTTCCAAATCTCCTAAAATTGCTTAGTATCTGTGAGTCCTTGTTCAATCCCCCAATATATATTAATCCTCATATGGTATATTGTATTTAAATAATTCTGTCTATATTTGGCACCCGGTGTTGCCAAACAACTTGGGCCATGAGTTTTTATCTGTGAGCACCAGAAGCTCTGTGACTTCCACAGTGAAGAAATTCATAAAGTAAGCAAAAATCTTTATTTCTACACTGAGTGGCACATTTGAAACTGAGAAATTTATAAGGAACATTTATTTTCCCAAAGTGAGAAAGTAGCTGATTTACTGTGTGTTGACATCATATTGGTCTATAGATGTCAAAAAAATTATGAAATAAAATCTAGATACTCTTAGACTCATTATGTAAGGAATACTTCCATTGGTTAAATTTGGTTTTGGAAAGCAAGATTGACATTTTATTTTGATTCTGCATGTTGACATGAATCTTATTTGGCTTTCTCCCCTTTTATTTTTTTCACCAGCACAGTACTTTCTGATGTAACATATTTGCCTCAGCCTCAGTTGTTTATATATGAAACGTTTCTTACTTCATAGTTGTGACCAAACCACCCTGAGGAGTTTATCCCCAAGCTAATGTATATCAACTTGGCTAAAGCCATTATGCCTGTTTCTACAGAAGAAGAACCACAAACATATTTTTTAGCTTTTTAAAAAAATCTTAATTTTTATTTGTAATAGCAAGAACCTGGAAACAACCTAGATGCCCCTCAAATGAAGAATGGATTAACAAACTGTGGTACATCTACACAATGGAGTACTACTCAGCAGTAAGAAAAAAAATGATATCCTAAAATTTGCAGGCAAATGTATGGATTTGGAGAATATCATCCTGAGTGAGATATCACAAACTCAGAAAGATAAGCAGGGAATGTACTCACCCATTAGTGGACTCTAAACAAACAAACAAACAAGGAAAAAGCAAAGCATGGCCAAGCTGCAAACCACAACCACTGAACAGCTTGGGATCAGAAACACCCTGGACTGACTCCTGGGCTTACTCAACAAAAGAACCTCAGGAGGTATCACCATCCCTGACTTCAAGTTATACTTCAGAGCCACAGTAATAAAAACAGCCTGGTACTGCCATAAAAACAGACTTTTGGATCAATAAAATTGAATTGTGGATCCAAGCATTAACCCAAAAACCTATGAATCTCTGATATTTGACAAAGAGGCCCAAAATATTCAATGGAAAAAGATAGTATCTTTAACAGTTTGTGCTTGCATAGCTGGATTGTAGTGTGTAGAAAAACACAAATAGATCCAAGCCTATCACTCTGCACAAAACTCAAATCCAAGCGAATCAAAGACCGCAACATAAACCTAGTCGCAGTGAAGTTGACAGAAAAGAAAGTGGGAAATACCTTCCAACAAATTGGCACAGGTGACCACTTCCTAAATATAATACCAGTGGCACAGACACTAAGAACAACAATCAATAATTGGGACCTCCTGACACTGACAAGGTTCTGTAAAGTCAAGGACACTGTCAATAGGACAAAACAACAGCCTATATAATGGGAAAATATTTTCACCAACCCTACAAGTGATAGAGGACTGATCTCTGAAATATATAGAGAACTCAAGAAACTAGAGCCCAAAACCTTGAATAACCGAACCATAAAATGGGTTTCAGAACTAAAAAGGGAATTTTCAGCAGAAAAATTATGAAAGGCTGAAAAGCACTTGAAAAATGCTCAACATCATTAGCTATCAGATTAATGTTAATCTAAACAACTTTGAGATACTACCTGAGACCTCTCAGATGGGCTAAGATAAAAGACACAGATGACAGCCTATGCTGGAAAGGTTGCAGAGCAAGGGGAACACTCCTCCATTGTTTGTGGGAGTGTAAGCTTGTTCAGCCACTCTGGAATTCATTATGGTGGTTTCTCAGGGAACAGGGAATCAATTTCCCCAATGATCCAGAAATACCGCTACGGGGCTTATACCCTAAAGTTGTACCCTCACACTCCTAAGGCATTAGCTCAAGTATGTTCACAGCAGCATTATTTGTAATAGCAAAAACCTTGAAACATCCCAGATGTCCCTCAGCTGAAGAATGGATTAACAAACTATAGTATATCAACAAAATGGAGTACTACTTAGTAGTAAGAAAAAATGATATCCTAATATTTACAGGCAACTGGATGGATCTGGAGAATATCTTCCTGAGTGAGGTGTCACAAATCCACAAAGAAAAGTAGGGGAAGTACTCACTCATTTTTGGACTGTAAACAAAAAAGCAAAAAGCAAAGCATGTCCAAGCTACAAACCACAAACACTAAACATCTTGGTATCTGAAACACCTTGGACGAGCAAGTTGGATCCCACTTCTATAAGAAAACCTGACCATTTCTTGATGTTGGTGTGAGGAAAGTGGTTCTGCCAGGAGTGGATGCTGAACTAAGACATATTGATACTTTGGTACCTCCTGATCTTGCTTGGGAAGAGATAAAGTGATGTGGAGAAGAGAGAATGACTGGAATGTGAGAGACAGAAGGGAGCTTGAAGAAGGATATACACAGATAAAAATATGACTTTATTCATAATAAAAATTAATAAAAATAGTGATGGGGAAAAGAAAGAGTGACTGGGAAGGCTAGGAGGGAAAAGGGAGTTTGGACAAGGGGATACCTTTCTTAAAAATGAGTCTTTATTCACAATAAAAAAAGGAGAAAATATGCTAATGCACTATTTAAAAAGAATAATTAGGCTTCTAAAGGCAAGATAAGCACTTCTGGGGGAGTGAATTAAAGATACATATACTATGGGATCTCCTAATTATGATGAGGCTTCTGTAAGAGAAGTAATATCTAGAGATTTGAAAAAAGTTAAATATATAATTTCACAATTGTAAAGAACATGTTTACCTAAAAAGAGACTCAAAACAAGGTGTTCTTTGAAACAATGTTATTGCTAAGAATAACCACAGCAGAATGCTCCTCTCTTCTGTAGTATTTAGCAGGCACAGTAAAAGCAGAAATTAGACAGACAAATATTAAGGTATTATTTAATATTTGGAAATGCCTATGGGGCCTTCTTCTGACCCTTTTATCAAATTCAATACCGTCATTTTCTGTCTTCATAAGAAATCAGATTCTCAGAGCAAAGAAGCATCTAAAGCTTATAGTATAATGCATAATTTTCTGGAGTATAAAACAACACAAAATGTCAGGGACCAAGACCCTGGCTTGAGCCTCTAGGCCTCTAGCTAAAGGCTACCATGGGAACTTACTGAGAAACCAACCACTGAGCCTGCATGACTCCGAGTAAAATAGATGTTTCTCCCAAAGTAAAATAGATGTTCTCTTTTGCTTAACAGTAGCAGAGGAGTAGCTCTAAAGAATAGAATAACAGGAACATTCTGTGGCTAGGTTACTTAGCAACCCTCCCCTGAAACAAGACCAGTCACCTTTTACCTTGCCAATATCCTGCTTCCTCTGGCCAGCTTCCTGCAGGTGTTTGAAGATTGCCCCCTTCCCATATCCCATATTCTGCTTTAGAACTATATAAGCATGTATAGAATCATAATAAAATCGCAGCTTGAACAGGCCCCCATTTGTCCTGCTGCCTTCCTTTGCTTCTCCCTTCCCTTCATTCTCTGTTATAGGTGGTCTCCCCTGTTGAAGTCCTGTGGGTCAGGGAAACTGGTGCCTCAATGTGTGGTACGACCATTCCTCACAAGAGTAGAACGTCCCTGTCGGTAGAAAGTCCAAGCATTTGGTGATCATCATTCTCTCCAGAATTGCCTGGCCCAGAGAGATGCCTATTGAGGTACGGAGGAGTGATAGGGATGAAGGTCGGCTGAGTTAGATTGCCGAACCATGGGACAGGGAACTTCAGCCCATGACCAATTTGTCAAGGGCATTAAGGAAGCACCCAAGACGCAAGGAATGTGGGTTCATAAGAAAAAGATTTAGCCTTTCTTTCATCATCTAGATGATTGATGTCCATAGTTCCCATAGGAGGGGACGATTGATGCAAAAAAAAAAAAAATAGAAAAGGGTAAATAATTGTTTCCAAAATTATTACAATACCTTTAGACCTGAGAAAGTCCCTGTTCAGGCATTTTCTTATTAGAATTTAGTAAATGGTGCTTTAAAAATATATAATAATTCCCCAGATATCCAGGCAGTTATTAAGGAAGAAGACATTGAATAAGGATCACTTATTCTACCAGGGTTCTAAAAATCCTCCAAACATGGAGAATTAGGACTAAAGACAAAGCAATTTTTTTCTCACAGAAGCAAGTATGCTTTTGTATTTAAATCATAGTGTTAAGAAACTTTTATAGTGTTAATATATTGCATTTTTTTATACTTCCTGGCCTGAGAGGACAGGTCTGATACAGGTGAGATGCTGATGGTGTCTTTAAGTTAACTCTTAAAAGAGTATGAAGGTAGTAAGAGCATGAAAAGTTTTGATCAAGAATCCAGATGCCTCCCAACACTCGGGAGATAGAGATAGACAGATCTCTGTAGCCAAGGCTACACAGAGAAACTTGCATTATATCTAGCTTCTTTTCTCAGCATAATGTTTTGATGTTCATGTATGAAACATGTGTTAGTATTTTCTCCTTTATTATTTCTAAATGCTACTGCATGAACTATATATTGCATTTTGTTTGTGAACCTATAATAGGGGAATAGATATTTTTATTTCTCTTGGCTAGATTACAAGAAGTGAGATTGCAGAGTCATGTGGCAGCTTATGCTTTTTATATACTTGAGGAATTGCCAATGTTTTCTAAAAAGGCTGTATTCTGGCCTTTAGTTTCTGGTATAGCCAGGACAGTAGGCATGTTATACCATGTCTCTTATCTTTTCTTTAGAATTTTGCTACTGTATCATGAATGTGGGTTAGTTACAATCTCTTATAAACACTGCCCTGCTAAATTGTTCTGTCTTATTGCCTGGCTGTATTAAATGTAATTCCATAAGGATTTAAGCTTAACTTACAAACATTTGGTATCATACAGTATAAAGTTTTAACACCTTATGCTAATGAAACCTCCATTTCAGTCTTGTTACTACCAAGCCCTAGGCTTCCAGGCTCAACCACAGCATGAGCCTTCAGTTTAACCCACCTTAGGCTCTAAAGGCCTGGGCAGCGAGGGTTTTAGCATGAAGACCAGGCTCCAGGCCATATAGGTTTCTGAGCAGCATAGACTCTGGATATTCATGACATTTGTGGATACATGCCACTAATTCAGAATGTACTTTTTATGTGCTCAAAAACGTGTGGTTTTAATAATCACTATCCTTCCTCCAAAATTGATTAACTTTTTAGAGACTCATTCAGTGTGTTTTCCCAGAGTTATTTCATTACAACCTTTAAAGAATGCTAGAAAATGATGTGCAATGTTGGTCTCTCCACCGCTAACAGATGTGCAAATCACAGCAGCCAAATCTGCTCAAGTGGCATAGTTTCTAGCTGTACAGCTAGCCTTAATACATATTCTCCTGAACTATTTAATCTAGTCACTGATAGTCAATATGTGACATGGATCCTTGGCCCTTTAGAAACAGCTAGTTATATTGTGCCTGTGAGTAAAGTATGTCAGCTTTCATTAAAAATACAGGCTTTTGTGGAACAGAACTCAGCTACTGTATGTGGGATATTTGCAGGCTCATTCTGACCTTCCTAATGAAGGCAATGCCCATGCTGATCAGCTTACTGAATCAACATATGTTATGTTTAATGCATTTGATAATGTATTTAAGTCCTCCAAAGATTTTATCTTAATGCTAGATCTTTGAAATTTCATTTCAAGATCACAAAGGACCAAGCCATTCAAATAGTCAAACAGTTTCCTTTGTGTACAGAATTTCTGTCAGTAAACTCTTTTGGAATGAATTCTCAGGACATTTTGCTCCTAATCATATTGGGCTAAGAAATGTTACTCATATTCCCTCCTTTGGAAGGATGGTCTATGTCCATGTTTCTGTTAATACTTGTTTTCATCTTATTTTTGCCTCTGCACATTCTGGAGAAAAGGCTAAGGATGTTAAAAGCTGTTGCTTATAGAGTTTCCAAAAGTAATGAAAACAGATTAGGTTCTGCCAAATTTTGTGCTGAAGACTGAGATTTCTTATAATTTTTATGGGTCTGACAATTGTGGAAGCAACTCTCATTGTACTCTAAAAGTTTGTCTTTTAAAACTAAGAAGGGAGAGTATGCAGCTATACCCAAAGACCATTTATCATTTTTTTTTTATATTTTAAATGTTTTAACTGTGGATTCTCAGTCACTTACTGCAGCTGATAGATGCTGGAGGCTTAGCAATGTGGCCTTATCTCAGGATCAATGAAAACATGTGGCAGGTGGCACTTAACATATACCAGACTCAGTTCTGGTATGGGGGAGAGGGTCTGTTTGTATTTTTTCCACAGGATGCTGACTTCCACAGGATGCAGATGACCTGCACCTTGAACACTCCTAGACTGCAGTCTGCCTGGGACAGAGACAATGACCTCCTGCTGACTGAAGCTGACAACTCAAAGTGGAGAGCAGAGGAGCAGCTGCCCAGCCCTCTCAGCAGAAACCGAATCAACAGTTCTTGTCTTTTAATGCAAATCTTTCTCACACCTTGAAGCTGGTTGATTTCCTTTCCCAGAATGTGTCTCTGTTCTTAGGCAGACAGGAATTATTCTTTAGATGTATGCCTTCTTCTTACTGTGTGCTAACCTACCCTCTAGACACTTTGCATTAGAGATAGCATGGCTAGGTTAGAGAAAGATTAGAAAAGAGTAAGCGAGAAAGAGAGAGGAGCTTGGCTGGTTTCAAACATGGTTCTCCACCTCTCCATGGCTCACCACCCTACTACCCTCCTTCCTTGGACCAATAGTCAGCCTGATTATCATTTTAACCTTTGGACCGTGGGCTTTCTCACCACTGAAGAAGCTGTTTGTTCAAATGCAGCACTGTTAGAGTCGGCGCCCCAAAACAAAGTGCTTCACTCCAATATCGGGTTACACAGAAGCTTTATTAAGCACGAGCTTGCGGGTCACCAGCAGGAGATGAGGCTAATGACCTCGAGTCTAAGTCTCACAGGCCTTTTCTAGGACAGTTCTACCAGGGCGGGGGAACATGGTCTTCCAGAGTGCAGCTACCTGGCCGGGCCAGATGTCTGGGTGGGTAAATGAATTCTGAGTTACGTTAGACATCAGGTATTTTAAGCACGGCGGGCTAACTTCCTGACTATAGGGCGTGGGAGCAGGGTGCAACATTTTTCTACAATTAGCAGAGCTGGTGGGAGGGGAAGTCTCCTTTGTTTCTCTTACAATGGCCTTTCAGCACAGAAAAAGTGTAGAGAAATGCATTATCACTCGCTAGACCTAGAGGACAGGGGCATGGTCCCCAGTCCCCCTGCACATCTCCTGAATCTCAGGCAGGGTTGCTAATGTGCTTGGGACATGGGCTTGAGTATTTAGGAACAAAGAGGGCACAGCCTGAACTGTGCAAGGTAAGGACTCAGTGGAGTCTTCCAACAGGCTGAGTACCCCAGATGGCATACTCCATTGCATGGTGGTTGTGTAGGAATTCCTTTCCACCCCTATTCAAAACTGTGCCTTCCAGCCACTCAGGGACCGTGTGGACGCCCATGGATTCTTATGCCGCCTCCCTGAGAATACCCTGTGGGATGGAGTCTCTGTTGCCCCTCTGAACCTCCTCAACTCATGACTGGTCCTAAGTAAAAGAAAAGGGAGGAGATGTCAGGGACCAAGACCCTGGCTTGAGCCTCTAGGATCTTTAGCTAAAGGCTACCATGGGAACTTACTGAGAAACCAACCACTGAGCCTGCATGACTCTGAGTAAAATAGATGTTTCTCCCAAAGTAAAATAGATGTTCTGGTTTGCTTAACAGTAGCAGAGGAGTAGCTCTAAAGAATAGAATAACAGGAACATTCTGTAGCTAGGTTACTTAGCAGCCCTCCTGATAACATAGAAGTAGCTCTAAAAAATAGAATAACAATAACATTCTATGGTTTGGTTACCTAGCAACCCTCCCCTGAAGCAAGACCAGTCACCTTTTACCTTGCCAATATCCTGCTTCCCCTGGCCAGCTTCCTGCAGGCGTTTGAAGATTGGTCCCTCCCCATATTCTGCTTTAGAACTATATAAGCACGTATAGAATTGTAATAAAATTGCAGCTCGAACAGGCTCTCATTTGTCCTGCTGCCTTCCTTTGCATCTCCCTTCCCTACATTCTCTCTCATAGGTGGTCTCCTGTGTTGAAGTCCCACGGGTGGGGGCAACAAAAAAATTTTGAAAATCCTCACAGCAATATTTTGACAAACTTCTGTGAATAAACAAAGACCAAAATTTAAAGTATAATAAAAAACATTGTTATTGAAGGTTTCATTGACACAGGAACCAATGTAATGATAATTTCACCAGAATCTTTGGCATCTAAATTGGACATTTAAGAAGGTAAATGTTAGGGGGCTTGAAAAATTAAGACCAGAATGACATAGAGAATAATTAAATCTGTGTGTAGCTAACATTGTCATCAATTTATGGAGATGTGGTTTATTACAAAACCATAATATTCATTAACATTAACCCAATTCCAGAAACAATCTATTATCTAACATACATTCCTGAGAACAATTTATGGGATATTATAAAACTTAATCACAGAACATTTAGATTGAACAAAAACAATTTACAAAATCTGCCAACAGTTCAAATGTAACAAAGATACCAACTTCTTTGACTTTAGAATGGTTGACAAACCTATATGGTTTTAGCAATGGATTTTAAAGAAAGAGAAATTGTAGGCCTTAGAACAGTTAGTACCAGAGCAGTTAAGTGCTCAACATATTGAAAAACTAATCAGTGTTTAGAAAATGAAGAATGGTACCATATCTAAGGTCAGTTCACAAGATGATTCAACCAACAGGCTTTCTACAATCTAAAATTCCTTTGATTTCTCTGTTACTTAAAGGATGGTATCTCATAGTTATCAAAAGACTGGTTCTTCATAATATGATCACACAAAAAGACTAAGAAAGGTGTGCCTTTACAATGAGCCTTATAATATTTTTGTCCTGTAAAGAGATATCAATAGAAGATTTTCTCGTAGGGAATGTTAATGGCCATGATCTGTGACAATATTCTAGCAGCCATTAGAAGTGATATTCAAGCAATTTTCAAATCTATTATGTACTACTACATGTTGACCATCTTACAGGCTGATTCAAATCTAGATACTTTAGACAGACTGTAAATATTAAAAACAATACCTGCTTGGGGATTAAAAACTGTTCTTAAATAAATACAAAGGAAATTCTATTAATTATTTAGAATATAAAATAAGGCTACAAGACTCAGACACCTAATTGTTCAAATAAGGAGAGATAGTCCTTCTAATTTGAAATGTGTTATTTCATTCTCAATCACCACCACAACTACCAACACAAAAAATAATTATAATCTTAAGTGGTCCTTTATTGGATTCCATAACCAACACATTACTCACTTTGAGTATTATCCCTACAAATATAACATGTGACTCAGAAAACTAACTTTGCATAAGAGTTTAAAATGGGATACAGCTTTTCAACAGGAACATCTTGCTGTACTATCCGTTTTACTACTTGAGTCTTATCCTACAGATTTAGTTTTACTTGAGATGTCAGTAGCAGCAAAAATGCTATTTGGAGAATTTGGCAGATTGCTATAGCTGAGTCAATGGTCCACTAAGTTACCATGTGACATAAATGCCCTATTATAATCTGAATATCATCTGACCAAACAAACCATTAAGAAGAATGTACAATGTAGACATACTTTATCAGATGGAAGTGGCCTATATATTATATGGCAAGAGAAATTCTTGAGGATATAAGGTATTTACAAGAAGAAGCTGCCCAAATGCCTATGGTTTCTACTCCTCTTACAATGCAGTCTGTATTCTAACAGGTATCATTAGCATTATTAGATTATTGATCCAGATAATAAAGAAGAACTTTGTTTTTTTTTTTCAGAATAGAGCTAAGCAAGTTTATATCTAGGGTCAAGGGAGATAATTTAGGAAATTTCTATTCTAACATTTCTTTTGATTAAAGTGAATATATAACCCACAAAAAATGGCAAAAGGCCCAGACACTTCAAAAATGAAAGTATGAATTGCTCTCTAGCAAAAGACTTAATACCAGCAAAAGTGCTTGCTGAGAGTGTATAAATTAACAAATAAATACTAAAGACAGGTGTTTTAAAACTGGCCAAAGACATATAACTAGCTATTGATATGATGGTTATAATTTCCATGAAGCATGAAGGTTAGTTATATTTTATTGAGAATGTTTTTATCAGATATTTGTGTTTACCTTCCTGAATTTATAATAGAATAACATCCAAAGAAAATTTAGTGGGTATATTAAGTTTCGAGATACTAAAAGATGTCCCTCAATAGACTTTGAAATATATTCTTAAATATATTATGTGGGTATAGTGGTATATAAGATAACTGTTGCATGTTATATGTAATTATTATTTGGTTATATATACTATACATTTGTGGTTGTTCCTGGGCCAAATGTTTATAATTTTATGTGTAATTACAACTGGATAGATATTTTCATTATGAAATTAAATATGACACAAAGACAAATCATTTTGTGGTATAGTTGGACATTTCTGTCCCAGCCAGAAACTCTCAAATACCTAGAATCCACTTCTAAAATAATTGAAGCACATACTTAATAGTATACCAACTGCTGATCCAGTAGTTAGAGCATATAAATATCTTGCTCTTACAATTAAATTAACCCATAATTATTATCTATATTAGCTATATGGCTTGGTAGCTTTGCTTAGTGCAGCATTCTACTCTTGTTCCTCTGTGTCTGGCTGGTGTCTCTTTTCTTTTCTTCTTCCTATAATTCTCCTAGTCTGCATGCCCTACCTCTACTTCTTGTTTAGCTACTGGACAATCTATAATTTATTATACCAATATGAGTAACAAACTTTTACAGTGTACAAGAGCATTATCTCACAGTGTGTCAATTTAAAAGATGCAGAATTTTATTGGCTCTTCTTGGCTGTCAACTTTATAAATATTAAATTAGGTAAAACATAAGTGGTCATGTATACATGTGAGAGATTTTGCTTGATTGTTGAGTTTGGAAGACCCACCTAAAAGTGAAAATTAATGAAATTGTAAGACCTACCTTAAATATGGACCACTACTTCTGGAGGAAGCCAATGTAAAGAATATGAAAGAATGAATCTGTTTTTCTACCATGTTCACATGCTTGTTGGAAAGATTATGTCTTCCCTGGAATGTCTACTTTTGTAGTGGAATTACATTGTTGCATTATAAATAATGGTCCCAACTACTGGTTTAATAAAATTGCTTAATGTGCAAAGGCAGACAGGAAGTGTGGGTAGGGCTACAAGATTAAGAAAACTCTGGGAACAGGAAGAACAGAGCAGAGATGCCAGGAGATGCAGAGAAAAGAATGTGATATGCTGCTCTGCAAAATGATATTGAGCCACATGGCTAAAAAAGATAAGAATCATGGGTTGAGTTAAGATGAAGGAGTTAGCAAGCTATATGCCTGGGCCCCAGGTCAATCAGCATAAAATTAATGTAAGCATCTGTGTGTTTCTTTGGGTATTGTTCTGCAGGTGTTCAGGTTAGAACCTCAGGGTAGGCCGGAATGGCTGGGACACAAAACAAATACTACATATTTCTTTGGGATTCTGATGTATACTGAATAACATCTGAGAAATCCAGACTCTGGACCAAAGAAACTATTTATTTTTTAAGTTATCAAAAACTGCCTTTGTTAAAATAATTGGCCAAATTCTGTAAGATACTCCATTAAATTTATTTTAAATATCCATTTTGTCAGCTTTCTTTCTTTAGAAAAACTTAACTAATACATTAGGTACTATAATGTTTCACTTGTTCCCCATTCAAAATATTATGGTTTTCATAGATGGCTCTTGGCAGATGCATATATCTTGTGAGATCCTCAACACAAAATATTACTACCTGGATTTCAGACATAAAAAGGTCAGTGGCTTCATTTGAAGGAAACTCTAATAAAATTGAATAAAGAAGTAATAGTTTATAAGATCAAGCCCATACTATAACTGCATAATTCAAAATTAGCTTGCAGTTGCATTGCATTTAATATTTGTATTTAATTCTTTAATATGAGAAATTAATGTGTATTTGAACTAGGATTTGGGAGAGTCATTTTTTTTCTGGAATGATTTACTTTCCTCATATAATCAAGTGAGTTTTTATCTGGTTGAAAGAAGATAATGTAGCACTTTGGGGCAAAGATGAAGCCAAGAATTGCTGCACTAGAAGCCAAGATAGTGAAGGCTTCCATAGCTGCCATCACCTTCCCCTTGGTGCTGTGGTAGACAGGGAGGAAAGTAATCCAAACACAGAAGAACACCAGCATGCTGAATGATAGAAATTTTGCTTCATTGAAAGTGTCTGGCAGATTTCTGGACAAGAAAGCCATGATGTAACTCCCAAGTGCCAAGGAACAGAGATATCCCAGGACACAATGGAAAGCAATAGCAGAGCCCATGTTGCATACAATGATAATGTGTCCATAATCAGAATGAGCATCTTTCTCAATGAAGGGTGGAGAGCTTCCTAGCCAGATTCCACAGAGAACAAGTAAAACGAGGAAACAGATGGGAATAATGAAGTTTGGGGCCCTTGATACTATTAACCACCTCACCATTCTTCCTGGAAAAGTGACCCTGAAGGCAATAACTACAGTAATAGCTTTGGCCAAAGCTGTGGAAAGAGCCACAGTAAATGCACCTCCAAGTATGGTTTGCTGCAAGATACAGGTGATATTGTTGGGATGGCCAATGAAGAGCAAAGGGCAGAGGAAACAGGTAATGAGTGTGAGGAGCAAGATATAACTTAGGGTCTTGTTATTTGCCTTCACAATAGGAGTGTCTTTGTATTTTACAAAAACTGCCAGAACCATAGCTGTGAGTGCAGAGAAGCACAGGGATATGCTGGTTAAAATCATCCCTAAAGATTCTTCATAAGATAGAAAACTGACAGCTTTCTGAAGACAGTAGTTCTTCTCTTCATTGGCAAAGTAATTTTCTGGACACTTCACACACTGATCTGCATCTGGAACAAAGACTGTTTGTGAGTTTATGATGATATGATCTTGCTTTTTTTTTTTTTTTTTTAGTTTTTCTATTCTTGATCATTATACTGCTACCTAAGTACCTTTCAATTTTTCCTTGAGACAAAGAAATAAGTTTACTAGTGTGTTTTCATCACCATGTTTGGTTGCAAACATGTATTTTTTGTCAGAGACAGGGAAATATTGGAATAGTTTTAGGTAATCAAAGTACAGGTTGTTAATACTCTATTATTAAAAACGTGAGTAACTTATTTTGAATAAAAATACATGTACAATGAGCTATATGGATCATATTTTTATCTTTATATTTTTTAGTAACACAATGTATTGCAAGACATTTAATCTGATGTCATTGGTAAATTTTGTTAACATATTTTTAATATTTTTTCTTTAAGCTGTGTTAGCATGCTAACTGATTCTCAGAGTATACTTTTAGGCTAATTTTTCAGATTTTGTTATTTACTTCTCTATCTCTCCTGGAGGTGTTCATTTTCTGTTGGTTTTTCTCCTTTTAATTGCATGTTTTACACAACATAACTCCATCACTTGTTAACGCTCATGGTACACTGTATAATAATATTTTATTTTGAACTAAAATTTAACATCTGTAGAATTAGCTTATAGTACAACACATAATCAGTGATACTTTCAACTTTGCCAAGCATACATATTTTGGGCTATATACTGTTGTAAAGTATACATATAAAACAGGAAACAAGCAGAATTAGGTGTAGGTAGGTGTCACTCATACTATATGTATATATAGTGTGTATGTGTCCTGACAGTTGAGGATACACCTCATAACACACCAAAGATAAAAATTAATGGAAGACGGTGCAAATTTTAAGAGTCTGATGGTCAGATGTAGTGAAACAGTAAAATAAAACAATAATATCAATGCACAACCATACATTTACAAATATTTATAGTTAGGACACCATGTGTACATTTCCTGTCTGATCTTAGGCCCACAAAAGACCCAACACGAAGGTGATATTGACACAATGTTCCACAAGTATTTGAGGAGATTTCAGAACTTGATAAATGCTAGCAAAGAAAAAGTCAGGTTTCTTTAAAGATATGACTCCTGTTAGGTGTACCATACACCATTGCAAGTTAAACACCCAAGTGTATGTGGGTAACACAAATTGGTATGGATATTTGTTTGTATTGTAAGAGAAAAAGAAGTTATGGATTTAAAATGGTAGGGATAAACATACAAGCATTTCAGGGTGAGATATGATCAAAACATGTAATATTAAATTCTCTAAAATATAAAAATGTTACTTAAAGAAATTCAGATTTGATATAATTTATAGATGAACTTTGTTAATAGATATAGACATACTGTCTTCCACAACACTTTATTCACCATAGAAGGTTTCAATAATGTGTTCATGAAATATTCTTTTAAATAAAATTCCATAGTCCATTTCAAGCCTTGAGTCATGTTATATCTGTACATTTCACACTATTCACAATTTTCTGAAGTTATTTTTTCTCAAATACTGATAAATGGAGCATAATAGGGGAATGATCTTATTCACTGAAGAAATTTGAAATTTATCTATATTGCATTCTACATCTATATACTTGAAGTCAAACAATTTTTCAATTTCTTGATCTGTATAAAAGATCAGCTAGGTAGAACAGTTATTAGATGCATTAAATAAAAAAATTGTTAAGTCCTAAATGTGATTGAAATATAGTTTGAAAAACATAAAATTTGATTCTTATAATTATTTATTTAATTTCATAGTGAAATGAAGCACATTATTATTATACAGAATAAACTTTTTCTTTAGAAAACAACACATGCAGTAAATCATAATTGTAATCAATGTATAAATTCCAATGCCAATATTTGCTGTTTCAAGGGGACTATAATAAACTGTGATATTAAATGTATTAAAAATATAGAAGAAAAAAATGTCTTTTACTTTCCTTCAGATCTTTTTTCTATTTTAAATTCTTTTTAAAAACATTAAAATAAAATAAAATTCTATGTAACTTTCACATCATGTATTTGATCTCATTTATTCTCTATTCATTTTGTATCTGTCTTCTGCCTCTGCACTCTCCAAAATAAAACAAAAATTCATGGCAAAAATAAAAAAGTAAAATAAAAACAATTTTAAAAGGAAAATATTAAACATCTTATCATGAAAGATACAGTGAGAACCACCATGTCATACCATATATTCATTTGTCCAAACATGGCTAATTGTTGTTGTTCATCTCAGAGAATCATTGGTCTGGCTAGAGGTCCCTGGTCTCCACTACAGAATCAAAGCCTCATACTTGATTGAAAATTGTAGATTAGTGTGAGGGAATCAGGAAATTATTTAGAAGCCCAGGTTTACCTGTCTCATTGGAAATCTCATTGTCTGGACAAGGAATACAGTCATAGCAGCAGACAGCCTTGCCCTCTATGGCTGCTTTCCTGAATCCAGGACCACAGCTCTCACTGCACACAGAATGAGGAATCTGGAAGGAACAAGGACTAAAGATTTTATAGGAAACCTGAATATGTGAAAGTTTTGAATATTATACAATTAATTTGTTTACTATTCCATCTATAAGAATAAGGTTTTTTTTTTTTTTTTTTTTTTTTTTTTTTTTTAAAAAAGGCTTAGATCATCAAAAAGGCCCATACACTTACTGATTGTTCAACCAATTTTCTTAGTGTTGGAGAGTTTGGAACCCTGACAAAGTAGAAGTAAGCACATGGAAGTTCTGTCATTAGTGACATGACAGAAAGGAAGCAGGTCACTGTAAACTTATTCTGGCTCTGTACTTACTGACTGCTGTGTTTAGCAGCTTTTTTTTTACACAGATATAGTGTGTTTTAATTGTTCCAATGACAGAACTTAGGATTGTCATGGAAACATACCATTACACATTTCTGTGAGGTTTTGATTTTTTGACAATTTTTCCTTAAATGTTTCATATACACATATATGCATATATATCACATTTCCCTTCCTTCTTCTTTCTTTCACTCTTCCCCTAGCCTCCCCAAACCTACTCTTATCACTGTTCAAAGAGGTTAAGGCCTCCCATAGGGAGTCAACAAAGTCTCAGATATCAGGTGAGGAAGAACCAGACCAACCCCCTATATCAATGCTGAGAAAGGTATTCCTCAATAGGAAATGTGTGGCTTGAATAGTAGGTGGAGCCTCAGACAAGGGAACCAGAATTTATCCCTAGTGCATGAACCTGCTTTTTGGGATCCATTCTCTGAGGGATTTTATGAAGAAATTTAGAGTGAAAGAGACACTTTTAAAGTAAATGTCAACAGCTCATTGGTTGTTATTCAGAATGAATAAAAAGTAGAAAGATGTTGAGTAGCAGCACTAATTCCTCACTAAGTTTTGGCCAGGAATGTCATGTTGTGTCTCTATGTAACTACAACCTTGCATTTTCAAAGATAATGGATGGAGATTTTAAACTGTCATCCAAAATATTTTCCTTGTGATATTTTTATTACTTCAGTTTTGGAGTGTACACACACACACACACACACACACACACACACACACAGAGAGAGAGAGAGAGAGAGAGAGAGAGAGAGAGAGAGAGAGAGAGAGAGAGAGAGGAGAGAGGAGAGCATGAGGTTCTCTCTTTTCAGCATCTAAATAAAAAAATAGTAACTGTTTGAAGATGAAACTTCTAAGCACAGAATCAAAATAAACCTGTCAAGAGTTTAGAGATAGAATGTTACAGAGCGGAGAGAGTGAGGAGGCTGCGTCTGGCTCCCGCTCTCACAGCCATTGCAGTACATTGAGCTCCATAGAGACAGCGCCTGGGCAAGCGAGAGGCGGACGGGCACTGGGCGACTGTGTGCCTCGCGGACGAAAATCAACTAAACATGGGCAAAGGAGATCCTAAGAAGCCGAGAGACAAAATGTCCTCATATGCATTCTTTGTGCAAACTTGCCGGGAGGAACATAAGAAAAAGCACCCGGATGCTTCTGTTAACTTCTCAGAGTTCTCGAAGAAGTGCTCAGAAAGGTGGAAGACCATGTCTGCTAAGGAAAAGGGAAAATTTGAAGACATGGCAAAAGCTGACAAGGCTCGTTATGAAAGAGAAATGAAAACT
>PVIH01018419.1:0-38541 GCA_004025045.1 Sigmodon hispidus | reverse complement strand
CCTTCCTGTCCCCATCCATTACTTCCTTCCTGTCCCTATCCTTTACTTCCTTCCCTGTCCCCATCCATTACTTCCTTCCCTGACCCTATCCATTACTTCCTTCCTGTCCCCATTCTTTACTTCCTTCCTGTCCCCATCCATTACTTCCTTCCCTGATCCCATCCATTACTTCCTTCCTGTCCCTATCCTTTACTTCCTTCCCTGTCCCCATCCATTACTTCCTTTCCTGACCCTATCCATTACTTCCTTCCTGTTCCCATTCTTTACTTCCTTCCTGTCCCCATCCATTACTTCCTTCCTGTCCCTATTCTTTACTTCCTTCCCTGACCCCATCCATTACTTCCTTCTTGTCCCCATTCTTTACTTCCTTCCCTGTCCCCATCCATTACTTCCTTCCCTGTCCCTATCCATTACTTCCTTCCCTATCCCAATGTTTTACTTCCTTCCTGTCCCTATCCATTACTTCCTTCCTGTCCCTATCTATTACTTCCTTCCTGTCCCCATTCTTTACTTCCTTCCTGTTCCCATTCTTTACTTCCTTCCCTGTCCCCATCCATTACTTCCTTCCTGTTCCCATTCTTTACTTCCTTCCCTGACCTCATCTTTTTCATATCTTCCCACTTCACTTTCTCTTCTTGCCCTTCACTCCCTGGACTCCCCCATTTGCCCTTTATTTCCTTTCCCTCTTTCTCTTCCTTTCCTGCCTTTATTCATATGTCCCTTTTCTCCCTCCTTCTCAGTCACTTTTCTGTCTTAGCCATCTCTCCTTCTTAAGTTATCTGCATGTTTTCTTTATTCTCCTCATTGCCCTTTCCTTCCAACTTTAATCTTGGCATTGGATAGTGCTTAATCTTTATTTTCAACTTGACTGGATTTAAAAATCACCTAGGAGATTAAGTGAACCTGTAAGATGTATCTGTGAAGGCATTTTGCTGGAGAATTAACTGAGAAGAATGACTTATCCTGAATGTGGGTATTGCCATCCCACGGACAAGGACTCCAAACAGAAGAGAAGGTGGGAGAGGAGGAAGGCAACAGAGTGTTGGCACTTTCTTTCTTTCTTTCTTTCTTCATTCCTTCTTTCTCTCTTTCCTCCTCCTTCCTTCCTTCTCTCCCTCCCTCCCTCCTTCCTGATCTACCATCTAGTGAGTTACTCTGTTTTTAGGCCCTCCCTACCATGGTGGAACAAACAAAGTTGCAAGCCATATTAAATCTTTCTCCTTTCTTAACATTGTTTCTGTCTGATATTTTGTCACAGTGACAAGAAAAGTAACAAATACACCTGGTAGCTATTTTAACTAGTCTGAACTGACCTTAAAAGTTCAGATAGACTGTGTTTGATTATAGTAGGTTTACAAACTGGCATTTTATAGCTGAGTTTGGCTTGCAAATGTGTTTTGCTTGATTTAATCTATGCATCTCCAAATGTCAAGTGTCTGTCATAAATTTGAAACATGAGAATCACAGATTACATCAAGCAAAATATTCTTATGCCCTTTAGTGGTAATTTTTCATGCTGTAGCTTAATCTCATAGTAGATATTCATTATAGTACACTTGAAGAAAATACAAAATCTTATGAACAAGGGAACATGTTTTACAAATATTTTAGTAAAATGTAGTTACAAAATAGTATTTAGGATCTTGGAGAGTTGGCTTCATGGTTAAAAGCACTGGGTGTTTAGTCAGAGAACCTGGGTTAAGTTTCTAGCACCACATTGTGCAGCTAGCAACATCCTGCAACTCTAGTCCAGAGAATATGACCCTTTTTGACCTCTATAGGCACTTGCACAGACATAGGTGTATGCATGAGTACACACACACACACACACACACAAACAAATCTTAAAATAACATTTAAGTGAGCTCTAGACTGTTAAAATGTTAGATATGAGGAATGTTGCATTGTTCATTGATTTTTAGTGAAAAATTTAAAGGCTGATGCCCTTACAATCCATGTTTCAAGCTATGTAAACATGTTAGAAGTCTGCACCAATATTATGGTAGACACTCATGATTTAGTGCAACAGGATGTAAAAGACAAATTTCTTCCCCTCTATCAACATTTCATTCTTCATCAGTTAATAGTAATAGAGCTGGGTGCTTTTGTTCTAGACATTTAAGGCAGATTCGATTTCCTCTATTCAGCACAGTGAAGATCATATTCCTCACAGTTGACATGCTGGGCAGGTGCTTATGATTAATTGAATTTGATCAAGGAATCTGTCTAAAAATTCTTTTCACATGTGGCATATACATGTACACTGCAAAAATTCTCAGAGCAGGACCATGTATCAACCCCACTCCCCAGATAGCTACCACTGTCATTATTGATAGCCTTTGTTTTCTGATTATAAGTTGTTATCATTGCAAAATTGTAAGGAAATAATAACAAGAATATAACAAAGTCTTTTGTAATTATATTGCTCAGATCTGCTGTCATTGTGGTATTCAAATTATATTTAACATATCCATCAGTACATATATATATACATATAATTAAAAATTAAATTGCATATAATCGACAAAAGAAGTTGTCTATAATTAATTTCATAACTTGGCTCTTGGGCATATGCATACATTGTGAGTTTATGTTGTCTTGTCTATATGATCAGAAATATCTTAATAAATTTTACATGTAGAATACAGTATTGTTAACTGTGCCCTCTATGTTGTACTGTAAATCTTCAAAAGTTACTCATCTTAGAGCAGAGTCACTTATACACTTTGTTCTTATCAGTTTCTCTCTTCACTCCCTCCCTCTTATCCTGACAGCCACTGTTCTATTCTGTGCTTCTATTACTACAGCCATTTTACAGAGCTGATCTTTCTCTGTCTATTTATCTCACTTAACATATGGTTCTTCATTATGAGGGCAGAATTCTCTCCTTTATGACTCCAAATAATATTTCATCCTGTATTCACACATCACATTTCCTTATCTACTTCCTTTGTTTTTGGATATTTTGGTGTCTGCACATTTTGCCTTTGTGAATAATAATAGAAGGAGTGAGGGAATACTTACTTCATTTCCTCTGAATACATACCCAGGTGTGGAATTTTTGAACCCTATGGTATCTCTATTTTTAATTTTTTGAAGAAGGTTCATGCTATTTTCTATAATTACTACCCTAATTTATATTCCTGCACACTATGTACAAGCCTTTCCTTTTCTCCATAGCCTCTCCAACATGTTATATTTTGTCCTTTTTGTCCCAGGAATGCTAATAGGTGTGAAGCAATATTATAGATTGATTTGCATTTCCATGATGATTAGTAATTTTTTAGCACCTGCCCATATTCTTTTCAATGATTTTTAAAAAAATATTTTTTTATTTGTTATGTATACAGTGTATAGAAGAAGGCATCAGATTTTATTATAGGTGGTTGTGAGCCACCATGTAGTTGCTGGGAATTGAACTCAGGACCTCTGGAAGAACAGTCATCGCACTTAACCTCTGAGCCATCTCTCCAACCCTCTTGTCAATGATTTGAATATCATTAGAGTAATGTGAAATTGTCTTTAAAAATTTGGATTGTTTAGATTTTCTAAAATTGGATTATTGTATATTTCAGAACTTAGTAAGGCATCCAGTTTGGTTTTTATTTGTTTGTTTATTTTTTGAGACAGGATTTTGTATGTAACCCTGGCTGTCCTGGAACTCCCTCTATAGACCAGGAGAGGGATGTGGGGGAGTTGGGGGTGGGGGAGTGGCCTTGAACTCAAAGACCTACCTGCCTCTGCCCCTCTACAGCTGGGAATGTAGCTTACTTAGCCAGGTATGGTACAGCATGTGCTACCATACCTGGCTAAGGTATCCGATTTGTAAATACTTTAAGTATTGGGATTGAACCCAGGCCTTAAGCATGAAAGGAAAAAGTAGTCTTTTATTTAGCTATATCCCAGGCCTTATTCTTTTAAAACAGAGTTTAGGTTATCTTCAAATTTGTTATGTGGCCCAGGCTTGCTGGGTAACTGCAGCATAAGGAAGGCATTTCCTTTTGCCTTTGAGTGGCTGATTATTTAATTGAATTTTAGAGACAGGCTCTTGGTAAGTTTATATTCAGACAAATTTGTGAGTTTTTTTAGATTTTTCTGTGTAAATCAATCTACATATTAAAGTCGATACAGTGGTTCAGAGAATGCACAGCATTTGGAATTTGACATCTGGGGATGTAGTTTTTACCAGTTTCTCTACTGTAGTAATGTCTCAGAGTCTTGTTTTCTCATTTTCAAAAAGGAGAAAATCTCTAACTTGTTATGAAGGTTAAGTAAGTTAACATAATATAGTTGTCACTGGTAAGCAATCAAAAATAATCAGAACATTCCAGTCATTGTAATGCTGCCTTGCTTCTATCATATACACATTGATGCTGCTGAGATTTTGCAATACACAAATTCAACGTGCTAACAGTGACCATCACATTAGACACTTTCCTTACTGTGATTACCAAAACCCATCATAATGAATTAAGGGAGAAAGGGTTTATTCCTGACTCACAGTCTGATGGTACAGTCCACCAAGTCTGAGGAAAGCCAGGCAGCAGGACACATTGCAGCAGATCAGGTGGCACAGAGAGATGAATGCTTGCTTTTTGTTTTTGTTGTTGTTGTCTGTTTTTATGACAGGGCTTCTCTTTATAACAGCTCTGGCTGTCCCAGAACTCACTTTGTAGGCCAGGCTGGCTTTGAACTCACAGAAATCTACCTGTCTCTGCCTCCCGAGTGCTGGGGTTAAAGATGTGCTCTACCTTGCCTGGCTGAAGGCTTGCTTTTAACTGGCTTTCTCTTTCCTCCTTTTGATTTAGTCTGGGACATCAGCCCATGAGATAGTACTGCCCATTCAATCAGGATGGTTGAACATCTCTGGAAAGACCCTCAATGTCATACCCAGAGGTGTATCTCCTAGGTGATTCTAAACCCTGTCAAGTTAACGATTAAGATGAACTCCAGTAGCCATTTAGCTTTTCTCTATATTAAACTATAACTTTTTTTGTTATTTTTGTATTTATTATTGTGCATTTCTTTTTTAAAAATGTTTTTTTCATATGTTACATCTGTTTAATAATGATAAGTAAACAAAAAGATTTGGTGATACATTCATTTTTTGAGAGAATGCATTTGTTATATAAGTAAAATGGTGTTTTTTTCATTTGTCTATTACTAGTAAGGTATTGTATAACTTCTCCTGTACAACCTATTCAAGTAACTTAAAATGTTTGTTCTCCCAAATCTCACTTTCACAAACAGGTTTGTTTTACTTAAAGCTAAAGACAAAATTTCGCAGCCTAGATTTTTTTAAAGAATTTATAAAAAGTATGGTTTGACTCACTGTGACATTTTCACCATTGAACTGTCTTCATAGAAATCTGGATAAAAGCAAAGTGAGAATAAATCAACATTGACCTGGAGGCCACTTATATCTTAATTTTAAACGATATCAAAAGGAATGTTAGACTTGAACTAATACATTGTACAGTAATGTTATAGAGACCCTGGGGAACTTCATTCTAACTCAACTGATAAATATTAACCACATATTATGAGTCCAGCATTGAGTTGGAATACAAAGATGAATTTAATGTGGCTGTTGATGCTGGGGGGAGTTTTGTATAATTTAATACTAGTCCCTTAATAGGTAGGGAAAGAAATTAACAGCCCTGAGCAATGTAATATTTTTTCCACAGTTAGCAGATAATCCGCAGGGCCAAGATGAGAACATATCTCATTTGGTATTTCTTGCATAGCTTTATACTCCCTGCCCCAAAGCTTTACAAAATGTAGAGTTTTATATTGGCTAGAGCTCTTGTGCCTGGGCTATCCCAACAAAGCAGGTCGGGAACATTTCCATCATAGTCAGCATCTCAAAATAGCTGCCGGTCACTGCAGCTTTGTTCTTAACTCTGGAAGAATGAAAGAAATTCTAATTATACAACTGGCAATGGACAAATAATCCCTCTCAACACACATTTGAGTGCTTGCTATGTGCCTGGCTGTATGTTATACCCTAGGAATATAAAGTAGATGCCAGACAGTCCTTCTCCTTAAGAAACTAATAATCTAGTGGAAGAAATAAACCCAGGAAGAAGTCTCTGTGGTGGAATATGCAAAGGAAAAGCAGCACTCATTCTCAGATCCCAAACCTCAGTGCAGAGGGACTGCGGTTTTAGGACAGAAGCCATTTCTCCACTCACTTGAGCTTAAGTGTCCTTAGACAACCCCCCATCTACCCTTGAGACTTTTTAGACGAGGCCCCAAGGAAGAGATTTAATTGTGAAAACGGTAAATAGAGGGTGAAAAAGAGACTGTGAATGAGCTGATTTGTAAACTTGTTATTCTGGATGATGTCGATATCTTAGTTCTCCAATGTCTGGGAAGAAAGAGCGGGCAGAGAACCCTCACCTCTAAAATATCACATGTGGGAATCTCACCCATTGACTAGGGCCACACTAGTGACTGCAGACCCATACAACTCTTCCTGCTGCCCTTGGTGTCCTTGCTTTAGATATTATTCTACCCCAGTATGCTTTTTCCTTCTTGATGCAAAGTAACACTCTTGGGGGAAAAACATGACTTTAACTCTATTTATAACATTTTTATCTTCTAACATCAGATTTAAATGAATGGCTTTTAGCAATGGTGTAAATCATTATTTTAAATGTAAATTCTACATTAGTTATTTGCAAGTCAAAAATTTGTGGCTAATCTTGGAAATGCAGTCATAGAGGATGTCTGTTGTCATTAGCTGGATACTCCTGCAGAGCTTGACTTATTCTCATGGCTCACAAGAAGGAACAATATTTTTATTGAATATATACCTTCAATTCTACTGTCAACCCATTGTTATTTTTAAAATTCCTTTGTTCTGTTTGTCTGTATTACACAAGAAATGGACAGCCTAACAGAACATGATGAGTAGTATCTCATGAGGAAACATACATACAGGAAAAAGCAGCAACTTTGTTTTTCATTCTTATCTTACTATAAATATGATCTCAGCAATCCATAACACAGGGTATTTGCTTTCTTTGCTTATCACCCATAGTGACATCGGGCATGTACGTTTTTGTAAGTCAAACTTCAATGGCGGTCCCATGAAAAAAATAACATTTTTATTCTGTCATGAAAAAATACATTTGTCACCCCCTCCGGATTATAATTAGAGGGAAGATCTAGCTTTTGATTTGGGTACTCAGTTCAGTTACTTTTATGTGTTGGGCCTTATGCCAGGTGCTGGGAACACAAAGATACCAAAAATACAGTTCCTGCTTTCTATAATTCACAGTGTGTAAGCATGAACTTTGCTAGCCTTCATAACATTGAAAGATGCTATTAGGAGCAACAGGACTAGAGGGCTGCAGAAGGACAGGGAACAAAAGCATAATTTTAAAACTATCTTATTTTCATATATATATACATAATACATAAACACACAACATATATGTAGATATAAATATATTTATGTCTGGCTTTGTGCATGTGAATTTAGGTACATGTAGAGCCTAGAGGCAGCAGATCCTCTTGGAGCTGGAGTTCCAGGCAGTTGTGAGTCATCCCACCTGGGTTCTGGGAATCAAACTCAGGTCCTCTGCAAGAGCAGAAGAGCATCTGAATAGATGAGCCATCTGTCCAAACCCTGAAGCATATTATATACTAGGTGAAAGAGCAGGGCTGGAGGGTAGCAGCTCTTCACATGTTGACAACACAGCATCCAGTGTTAGTTGTATCTACACACACCACGAAGACCTGCTTCTCATGTTGAATGGCTTTCCTCCCTCTCTATCTACTCTCTGGTTTTTGTGAATCACATTTTTGGATAGCTTCGAGAAAGGGAGACAAAAGTAAAGTTTTGAAACTATTTAAAATATCTTTATTCTGTGGAGTATATTATTACATATTGATGGCTATTTTGAGGGGGGATAGTGAAGGTATTTCCCTGATGGAGTCTGGCTTCTTGTTTGTTATAGACAAGTCCAAAGTTCTACCTTTGTCTTGTAAATCTGGCTATTGTTTTTGTTTTTCTCCTAAAGATCCCCATTTCCATCTGAAGCTTGATTATTTGATTGGTGGGTATCTATTTTCATCCATTAGGTGGAGTCCTTCATAGATACTTCACACCTCACTGGCATGGCTAAGGTCATGTGTTATACCCTAAGCAGATAGTAGTGGACCAAAGAATACTACGGTCTCAAAGGAAGGAATGATGGAACTCTAATGAAAAGTGAGTGACCCCCCCCCACACACACACACGCACACTTACACAGGGGTGGGGAGGGTGTTGGATGAACATAGCTAGACATGTTTGTGATGTAAAGTGAATAAATCCAGCTTGGAAGAAGACTGACTTGCTAGCAGGATGCTGACTTTGAGAGGACTGAATTTGTTATCTAAATAACCTGTGTGCCAATAATCCCATTTACTATTCCAAGGATGTAATTTCTGATAAAGACCTAGGTGGTAAGTGGTATCTGTAGTTTCTAGACATCCTAGTAACTTTTATGCATTTTAAAGTAAACATGAAAATATCTAATTCAGTGGGTTCTGGAGATTCAACTATAAATGTATTTCTTTCTCAAGAGTCTGAAGAGTTTGTCTATATACAAAATGCTAAGTATGAAGTAGTAAGAAGATAAACCATTTATATTCAAGAAGTAGAAGTGGTTAAGTTAGTCTAGGAGCTTCTTCAGAAAAGGGGCCATAAATATGAAATAAAAAATTTATAAAAACATCTCTTCAATGGCATTTCCTGGTGCCCAGATTGTGGCTATTAAATCTCCCTCTAGAGGAACCAGGTTTCTTTAAGGAAATGGATGATTCCAAGTGTGAGGCACTTAGGTAAAAATAGTGGCTGTGATACCTTGTGCCAGCAAGCAAAGCAAAAAAATGCACAGACTTTGGAACCAGCTACAAGCAGTTTCCACTAACCATTTTTGGAACAAATTAAGTATCTGTAAAGAGTCAATGAATTATAAAACATTTGCTACATAAAATTTCATGGGTTCTGAAGAAAGAAGAAGAGCAAGAAAAAGGAAAACAGGGAGGGAGGGGATGGGGGAGAAAGAATGTAAATTAATATCTGAATCTTATTCTGAAAAAATAAGAAAAACATCCTTTAATCATGCAGTTTTTGAAAGAACTGTTAAAGCCAGTTATCTGCTGGAATCACTGAATCAGGCAAAGATTCTCAATGGAAGGCAGAATCTTTGGTGGGGAAGCTAATTGGGGGAAGGATATTCATCTAGTGTGTCACCCCAGAGATTATTTGTTAATAACAAAGGGGGAAAATTTTTTTCCTATTCCAATGGAGAGAGCCCACCACTTAAGGTAGTGATTAAAACTGATATTGTTTATAAACAATTAAATAACTTGTGGCTGGCTAACTGTTCCTTTACAACAACAAACAACAGGCCCCCCAAAAAGAAAGAAAGAACCCTAAAAAATGAAAAAAGAACAAGCCAAATGACACCGATATCAACAAGTAAAGGCAATTTAAATTTGAGAACCATTGATGTCTACCTAGAATTAGGCACTCTTTATCAATAAAAAAGAGAGAGAGAGTTCTTGACTAAATATGGACACTCTTGCTGCTTCACTGCACTCATCTCTGGTTGCTGGCTGCACTGAGCTTTCAATGGATGTGTTTCCTCTTTGCAGTGAAAGTAAATTAATCTCTAGTATTGAGTTTTTATAAAGTTATTTTCTACTCTCCTGACTGTATCGTTGTTGATGCTGTTACATAGCTATGGCGCTTTGGACATTAACAAAGGACATTAAAATTACTCTTTGGAAGTTACATTTGAGTGAAAGCAGAACAGAGAAGCATTTGGGCCATTCCTTGCTGGTAGAGTGGATGGCACATCATCTGCAGGCTTTCCTGGTATTAAAGACAAAGCTGGGTGGATGGCCAAGCACTGGGTCCTATTTCTGAGAGAGGAGCGTCTTCAGGCTGGTCCCTTTAGAGCTGGCTGTCTGGCAGCATTGCTGTGAGGAGGCTGCCCCGCTTTTGCCACTGGCAACTCCACCTTTGAGGCTCTTGATACCACCCCACAGTTTCCCCCACTTTTCAGACCATATCATTTTCTTCCCTTAGTGGTTGGCACAATTACTCCTGTTAGATAATAACTAGATTTTCTTGTATAGTTTGAAGATGTCCATCTATTTTCCACTTTGCTACTTTCTGGCAAACACTATGTAGATAAGCTGTCTAGTTTTTGTACTGGGTAGAATAGCTAAGCAAGAGCTAGAGTATAAAGTGGTAATTTTCTTGTATCGATGTATAGAGCATTTTATAAACTCATAATAGCTTGCTCTTTTGGTCTAGGCCAGTGCTTCTCAAGGTGTTGTTTCTGCATAAGAATCACTTGGAAAGTGCTCAACAATGCAAGGTTGGGGATGCTAACAACTTTCTGAATAAAAAGTTGGGAATGGAGCATAAGCATCTAATTTTAAAACCATCCAGATGATTTCTTTTGCACAGGAATATTCTGGAAACACTCTAAGTAGGAGTTCCCAGGTTTCTTCATTGAGTTTCTGGGGACCATGATGTAGGATAGTAAAAAACAAGCCACTTAGGATGGTTGTAGAATGCCTTGGGGGAGGAGTTTACAAAGAAAAAAATATTACAGACATGCTGGTAGTTTGTCTCACCTTCTGCTTTCCAGGGTTAAAGTTTGTAGGCAAAAGACTGTGACATCAACCCACAGCAGGAGAATGAATATAATTTAAATGCAGAGAAGAATGGTATCTTAGCTGGGTGGTGGTAGCTCACACCTTTAATCCCAGCACTGGAGGCATAGGCAGGCTGATCTATAAAGTGAGTTCCAGGCCAACCAGGACTACACAGAGAAAACCCTGTCTCAAAAAACCAAGCCACAACAAAAATGTATGGCATTTTGTACGTGTAGACAAATGGATGGGAAGTGCAATGAGCCAGCCAGATCAGAAAGAATACATTGACACTCCTTTTATGTGGAAACAAAAACAGATGGAAAACTGGGAATACTAGGGACTGAAGAGTGCAGTGATTGGGGAAGGGAGGAAGAGTAAATGAGCACGTATGGTAATATCACAGTGAGTCCAGAAACCTGTACAGCTAATATGTATTAATAACAATTATTTTAATAAGGTGTGCAAATCACATAAACTAAAGGAGGCAGAACTGACATGTAGTTCCTGGTATGGTTGAAGACAGTATGTTTTTACACTCAAGAGTTTAAAAAAGGAAGCCTTTTGTTTTCATATTCAGAATAAAGAGTTAATAATGAACGCTGGGAAATGGCATGAGAGAGGGTAGGAGAACTCAGTCAGATGATCTATTTTGAAGGGAAAATTTGCTATGCACCATTTACATAAATAATATTATCTGCCTATAAATAATTTTATCTGCCCTTAGTCTGTTGACTCAGCTGGTTGGAATTCTAAGTCACAGACTGAGTTTCCTACAGATAATGGAGACATTATTCTTATGGTGTGGCCACAGTGTGTATTCTGTATCATAACCTACATCTGTATCACTTCCAGATGGAGGAGGTAGGAGCAAAGGGTTAAGCACCATTTCTCATTTATCTCTATTTCTGAACAGTAAATAATAAACAATAGATGGGAAACAAATAATAAATTTTCTACAGGTTTTTTCCTCCTAAAGCTTTCACTGGTGAAGTGACTTTGGCCTTGATCTTGCTATGTAGCTAATGAAGATATTAAACTTCTGATCCCCTCTGCCCTCAGAACATAATTTCTTGAGGAAAGATGTATAAAGGTGATAACGTTAACATTAAATAACATGTAGGATGTTTAATTTGATAACATTGCTTCATCAAACATTTATATCAACATATAAGCATGTATTTCTCTTGCATTAAACAGGTCTGGAAGAAACTTTTAAAACTGTGGGATTAATCTGTTATGGCCTTAAGAAAGAGATACAAATTCAATATCCTTTAAAATATGGCAAGCTGTGTCCACTAACACTCACTAGGTATGTGTCAATGCTTCTCTAAAGGGCCTTTCCTACCTCAGGCAGTTGCCCCTACATAAAACTTGAACAGTGTGGTCTGTCTTTCAGCAGAGTGCTATGTGATGTTTCTGAGTGTTAAGTTATTTAGAATGGACTAATGCAGAATCATCACAAGGTACTTTTTCTCCTCTATATACTCAAATAAATAGGAAAAGTTTATAAGAGATGTAATAAAGCAATGAATATCTGCAGAAATGAAGGCATGTTCTCTTTATATTTCACCATGTTCTAACATAAAAAATGTCAACTTCTGGGAGGTGGAGAGATGGCTCAGAGGTTAAGAGTACTGACTGTTCTTTCAGGGGTCCTGAGTTCAATTCTTACAGCCATCTATAATGACATCTGGTACCCTCTTCTGTATACATAATAAACAAATATATCTTTAAAAAATGCCAACTCCATTGCTCCAGTGAAATCCTCAAAATATTACTAAAACAATAACAAGCAATCTTTTTGTGGAAAAAAGACATATGCAAATATGAATTTATATAAGCTGATGGCCAACTATGTTGCTCTTGAGCTACCTGTGTGGAAATATGCTTTATGTATGGGGATGATGTTATTCAGCAGCTGTTATAATGATGTTTGCTAATACTGGGGTAGATCATTATAGGGAACCTGTGTTCAAAACTGTATTTTAAAACATGGTTAATAATTCATTGAGTAGAAGGATTTCTAGATTTAAAGTAGTCAATGAAAGAATTCTTTTCCTTTAAAGGGTTATAAGGCACTCAACAAAGAATGTTTTTTGGAAACAGTAAGAAAGAATGTCTTTGTAAGGGCCTTATATCCACTGAAGTAGCAGGAAAAAGGAGAAAATAAAACACAGTGAATTAGTTTACTAGATCCTCTCCAGTACCTTCTTTATTAAATTCAGGAATTTTAGAAGGCTGGCAGGTAATACAAACAACAAAGTAGTGTATGTGAAGCGTGGAGGTAATTTCTAACCTGCAGGGATCCTACCTATGGATGGATGTAATATAAACACTCAGCCAGCCCATAAACTGACCTGAGCCTCATATCTCTCCATCATTTGACTGTTCATAGAATCTCCAAATCTAGACTTTTTTAAAAGCAGGAAATCATCAAATTATTAAATTTTGGGAAATTCTTGAAAACACTGCTTGTCCATCCAAATACATCTGCAGGTTATGATTTACCCTGGGATCTTCCAGCCACTATTCTTTGGTTGTAATCACAATCACATTATCACCTTTCTTGATCGCATAAAATGCTGAATGCCAGATATAGGCAATCACATGAACTGTATCAAATAAGTGAGGGAAAACTCACTATTATTCAATGCTCGGTGGATAAATGAATAGAATGAATAAAATACGGACGAAGGAAGGCCACATCACTGCCCTACCCCAATGGCATGTGTCATGTGAACCTATTTCCACAAAATGAATGTTAACCCCAATGAATCAGTCTCTCTCTCTCAGTGTTAAAAAATCTGAGTCTCTCTCTCTCTCTCTCTCTCTCTCTCTCTCTCTCTCTCTCTCTCTCTCTCTCTCTCACACACACACACACACACACACACACAGGTGGCATAAAGAAATAGTAATCACCGTGTAGTTGTGTATCTAAAAGTCCAGAGTCTATATCCTTTACAGATTAGCTCTAAGTAGTTTCAATCTAGTATTTATGTCTAGTAAACATTAAGCGGTTTCCAGGGCTTAATGGATTATGCCATTTGAAAGTAACAGAAACTGTGCCTGTGTGACTCTTACCTTTACTAAGCTCCTGACACATGAAAATTCAGTATGGGTCATCAGTAGAAATATATAGTCTATGCTGTGTGTGGACGTGCCTGTTTTAATGAGTTGTAGAAATTCATGTTGAGGAAAAGATAAAAATTGTTTTAGTTTTCACTATGTATTTGCTTTTATAGTGTGTGTATGTTTATGGTAGGTGTATGTAACTACAGGAGAAGGCAGAGGAGAACTATCAAGATTTGGCTATCTCTTTACATTTCAGTGATTGAACTCTGCTCCTCAGATTTGTGTGGCTAACCACAGGGTTTTTTTTTTTTTTTTTAAACACCGAGAACCATATCTTTATCCCCCTTTTTACTTTTCTTTTCTGTTTTGGTGTTTATTAGTGTCATCTTCCCAGTTGACACCTGTTAAACGTGTTAGATGTTGTGAATATTTACAATTTTCTTTTTTGAAAAAGAGGACTTAATCCTATTTTTACTTATTCATATTACTGTGTATTTGTATGTTCCATGTATGGGGCTCCCTGCAGAGACTGAAAGGGAGTGTCAGATCCCCTAAAGCTGGAGTTACAGGTGCTTTCAAGCCACTGACATGTGTGCTGGGAAATAAACTTGGGTCCTCTTGAAGAGCTGCAAGCACCACTAACCATAGATCCATCTCTCCAGCTCCTAAAGCAATCTTATAAATTTAAATGTAACACACTCACAGAAACATACATGCATACTAAATAAATTAATAGATTTTTTTTATTGAGAAAATTGTGCACTTTTTAAAAAAAACCAGGCTTTAATGTCTTATTGTATGTGTGTGTATATGTGTATATGCATGCATGTATGTGTGTGTATGTGTACATAGATGTACATGCGTGTGGTCAGAGGTTGATGTTGGATATTTTAAAGATCATTCTTTATCTTATGAAGTAAGGAAGGGCCTCTTACTTGAAACTAGGTGAACATGAGGTGAACAAGCTTAGATCCTCCAGTTGCTCTAGGGATCCCCTGTCTCTGACTCCTGAGGGATTTTAGGGGGACTACCCAAGTGCTTTCCCTACTGAATCATCTTCAAAGCCCTCAAGGCTTAAAGTCTTTTTAAATGATTTGGTTATTTTGATACAGTTGCATATGTACAAAATATTCCTTTAAAATATTATTAGCTCTAATTTGTATGCTTAATCTTTTAAATCTTTTCTACTCTCACATCTGATTAAACTTCAGATCACTCATTTCTGTAAAGTATATGTGACCTAAACTTTTTTATTACACAGAACCAAGCATCAAAGAATAGTGATCAGGATCAATTCTAAAATAGTTACTGGAATTATAAGTTAAACATTCTCTAGTATGACACTTTGTGAAAATAAAAATATCACTTTAAAAGGGGGTATTAGTATCTAAAAATATATAAACAACATTGGTGCGTTCACCTTTTAAGAATGATAAAACTTCTGTATATTCAAGTGAGCTTTCTTGCAAAGCAGAGTAAAGAGGTAGCACATTAAACTCATTAAATCTGGAGTCTATCATAGACTCATGTAAGCAATTTTACTTTAGAGTATACACCTATAATCACATTATGTAATGTCTCTTGTCTGAATAGCTAAATCAGGTCATATATCACAATCAAAACAATGATAAACAAGCATGGTAACCTAGAAACATGTTTAAAATTTTCATTATGTTACATAATCAAAACACTTAAGTCGGTGAACTAAAATGGTTGATTGTATGTCTATTAGTTCGTAAGGTTAGAAGAAAGTTGGCATGCCTATGGTAAGAATGCTGTGGGTTTACTTGGCTTCTGATTGATTACTTCTACAGGTTTGACTATTATGATAGTTTCTCCCTGATATCCAAAGATTCTCTGGATTTTCTCAAGCATGATGGTATAAAGGAAGTTCTCTGTAATTACAGTGCAAGGAGACTGCCCGAGTTTGGAATGCTTTCTTTCATCTTTGAAGATATAATATGCACATTACAGAATCACAAGCCATTGCACCTGCAAACTGCTGATCAAAGTATGACATGTAGCCTCAGCAAAAACATTCTAATAAAATACAATTTTCTTGTTGGATGTGGTAAAGAATGCCTATAATCCTAACTCCTGGGAAACTGAGGCAAGAGAATCTTAAGTTCTAGGATAGCCTGAGCTACATAGCAAAACTGTTTCAGAAAAGTTGAAATTTCTCTACCATATTCTAATTTATTATACCCTATATTTATTTCCAATTTAGAAAATGTCTAATCGATTGCACTGCACATGCCAATATAGAACTGTTCACACAATGGTCCCTATGTGAGAAACAGGAGTTGATGTTTTGAGTATGGTATGTGATTCACCAGAAATTAGAAGTAATCACCAAGTCTTGCTATGCTAAGTGCATAAGTGCTGTATGACTTGACCAGTATCAAGTCAGGGAGACAAGCATATAAAGCAGTGTCCCAACATGATGCTGGAAATATTACATTAGAAGTCATTACAGAATGCTACTGGAACACATATTTATATAGTGTATGGGTTTTAGAAACATACATCACAGTATAGGAAACTGAAGTAAGGAATTGAAGTCCTCTGCAAAATGAAAGCCTGGATCCTGCCAACAGCTTGAGGGAAAGGAAAGAAGCCAGGCAAAGTGTAGGAAGTATAATAGGCAAGATTAGGTAACTGAGTAGATAAGAGGCAGGGGTGGATGAAACAAATACATACGACATGCACAATATACATATGTGATAGATTTCCGGCTTAATTATCTCTTTATCTTCACTCGTGACATGCCCCTTGTCATACAGGAGGAAAACCAGTTTTGAAAGAAAATAATAATGGTGGGAGAAAAAGAAATAGTGGTGAGTGTGCAGCTGAAGGTGGAGTACTTGCCCATGGTATATCTTTGCAGATAAATCTGTACACTTTAAAAATATTTATCTGTGTGGAACTCAGGGCACATGTCACAAGTCAGCAGAGAGATGGTGGGTTTTTCTCCTCTCACCTTGTTTATAAGGCAAAGTCTCTTTTGTTATTTCTGGCACTTGATACAAATGCAGTGGATTCTCTCGTCTGTGTCTCTCAGCTTGCTGAGGGAGTGTTCTGAGTTTGGGATTTGTAGATAGCAATTCTAGCATTTTTAACATGGGATTTAGGGCTTGAACTCATGGTCTGTCAGCAAATTTTTTTAAAGATTTTATTTATTTACTATACAGTGTTCTACCTGCACATGTGCCTGCATGCCAGAAGCAGACACCAGATGTCATTATAGATGGTTCTGAGCCACCATGTGGTTGCTGGGAATTGAACTCAGGACCTCTGGAAGAACAATCAGTGCTCTTAACCTCTGAGCCACTTCTCCAGCCCTCAGCAAATGTTTTACCCAGTGAGCAAGCTTGCTGGCCTTATCCCGTAGTTTAATATAATCTGAACTTTGATAAGAGGCACATTGTCAATTTATAGACAATGAATGTGTCCCTACGGTGACACCCTGAACCACTGCATCCAACATTTTATATATTCCTACACTCTGATTCAGCTTCAAATACTACCTTAATCCTTGATTTCATCAAAACCAATTATTTTGCGCTTGAGGGAAATGTATGAGAACTTACTCTCAGGTGGCCTGGAAGCTGGATCTGTTTTGCTGCCTCTTTGCTTCTGTAACAGTTCAACGCTGGCTCATGGCTGAGTCACCCTCTTAGTTACCCTAGTCTGTGCCTGAACTACCTGCGATGTCTTCTCCTATCGGAGCTCCTAGATTGCATGCACTTGCTGGGAGGTGATCTGCCTCAGCAAAACCCTGCCTAGCCTGGGCTGCTAGGTCTTTGTGGTGAACATTTACTATCTTGGAGCTCACACTCCTTCTAGGAAATATCCTTCATGCATTTTCCTTTGGTGGGTCCCTTCTTGTTACACTGCTTGTTACAGTGAAGCAGGCACCACTCCATTCTCCAAGAGGCTGTAGACAGTCAGGACTTCACAAGCTCTCACAATCTCAACTCCAGTTAGTGGCTCAAAAATGATGTCGTTCATGTGGAAGCTTGCAGTATGCTTCATGCTTCCTAAGATTCATGTGCTTTGAAAGATTCGTCCCCCACTGTGCTTTCCCCTCTTTTCTTGTGGTTGCAAAAGTATGTACCTTGGGTAGGTGCTAGTGACCTGAAAATAAAGTCATCAGCAAGAAAAGACAGAGAAACCACATCTTCCCTGAATATATATTTAAACCACTGGGATTTTTCAAGTTGAGTATAAGAACTTTTTCTAGTTCCTGTTGTCCTTTTACTAGAAAGGGAAATCAGCTAAGGTTGATTTATTTACTCACTCAGTCAAATAATTACCGAGGAAGCATACAATGTCAGGACTGGTGAGGTGCGGTTATGACAGAGTCTGGGTTAAAGGCAAAGGTCTTTGCCATTGTGAAGTTCACATTGATTGGAAGACATCCTTGGATTTCCTTTACTCATGTGAAGGACTTTGCTCAGTCCTTGGTGACAAATATTTCTGACTCTGGGTTTTGCTTGCTAGGTCATTCACAGAATCTCCATCACTGAGCACACATACACGTTCCCTCCCTGTGTGGGGAGCTTTGTATTTTATAGGCATCCATTTTGTGGACAAGCTCATTCAAGTAAGTATCTTTGCCAGATTCAGACTCTCTGAATCTGCACTACTGGTATCCCCACGCTGTCTGCAGACCTAATTCTAGGCTGTTAATTGATTAGTTTGTTAATTATTAGTGTTCATGCTTTGTTTTGTGCACTGATTTTTAAATAGGGACTAAGAAAAAATTTCAGAGTCAGATTGTGAGAAAGAAGATGGGGTCTGTGGAGAGTTTCAGAGAGCGGAGTGCACATTTGCTCCTAAGTGCTGTCACTCAGCAAGATTTCAGAAGCAGCTGATAAGAGAGGACGCTGATCACAAGTAACACAGTCATCTTTTTCTTCTTACCTTTCTCCTTTTATGCAGTTGAAATATGTGCATTAAACTACTACTTTGGAACTATTTTAGAGGTTGAACTGCAGCTCTAAATCCATAAAATCCTTGTCTCTGTGAAACTGGTATTCTAATGGAATAAGGCATGGAGTTGAGAGCCTGCTCATAAAATTCCATTTAAAACTTCACAGGTCTATAAGCAACTCAAAGAATGAGGGGGTGGGCATGACTATGTCACTTTTCCAAAACCAGAGAGAAGATGCAGTGTGTTTGATGCTGAATCCCATGTGTGTGGCAGAAGAAACTGAGTAGGTCGGAGGTACACAGTGTTCAGAGGGAACTAGTGGGAACATTTGGTAGAAGATACTTTAAATACAAGTTGAGTACATTCTGAAATAGAATGCTGGGAACCATAAAAAGAACACAGGCAGTTTTCAAGTGAGATGAAGATTAAAAAAAAAAAGCAACTAAATATGCATTAGGGGCTGGAGAGATGGGTCAGTAGTGAAACTACTTGCTATCTTAAAAAGGACTGGGGTTTGAACCCCAGCACCCACATTGTGGCTCGAAAACACTTGTGACTCCAGTTCCAGGGGATCTGATTCTCTCTAACCTCTGATGGCACCAAGTTGATGAGTCATGCACTTAACCAAGTGAGCAGATATTCTGTCATACACCTAAGATACATAAATACATTAAAAAAAGATAATTCAAAAGTAGGAGTTTTCACTTAGTTAATGTTATGATAGTGTTTTGAGAGAGATTTTAAGAGCCCATTGTTCTCATAAGTGTATTTCATGCCCTTTGATAAGGAGAATATAAAAATGACCAGTATATAATATATATGCATGTATATATATGCACACACATACATATACATAGATATGTATATATATATACAAACATACACAGGCATGTCCTACAAACTTTTTTTTCTAACTTATGAGGAGTCAATGGGATGATGATATTAGGAACAAAGTCCAGGGTTATTTGGTAAAAACACTCACTGATGATTCCATCTCATTGGGACTTGTATATTTGGAAACCTAGTTGGAATTTCAGACTCTCTGTTTTTAGAAGACTTTCTAATAATATTCAGAGCCAGTAAGATCTACAATTGCTTGTGGATTTCTGCTGTGGATTTCTTCTTGTAGTTAGATTGGAAGTAATTCAGTCATGCTGTTGACATTCTTCCTTCATTGGTAAGATCTCTTAGCCTAAGCTGGCTATACAAATGGTGTGTTTATATTGAAGTTATCGTCTTCAACGAGAGATAGGAAAGTGATGGCAATAGGGGTTCTTTACTTGACAGTGTCTTAGCCTAGACTGCAAACTCATGATGTAGGTAAAAATGATGACACGCTGGTCTTCCTGTAAGATGACACTGTATAGCTGGTCTTACTGTGTAGCTGGTCCTCCTGGAAGATGACATTGTATAGCTGGTCTTACTGTAAGATGACATTGCATAGCTGGTCCTCCTGGAAGATGACATTGTATAGCTGGTCTTACTGTAAGATGACATTGTATAGCTGGTCTTACTGTAAGATGACATTGTATAGCTGGTCTTACTGTAAGATGACATTGTATAGCTGGTCTTACTGTAAGATGACATTGTATAGCTGGTCATCCTGGAAGATGACGTTGTATAGCTGTTTCTCCTGCCTCTACTTTACAAGTACTGAGATTACAGGCATGCACCTCCACACCCAGATGATTAGTCTTGGTTTTTAATCTTCTTGGTGTTAGTTGGCCTATCAGGAAGTTTCTTTCACACAATCCAGTATCTGTCAAGAGGGCCTAGACAAGTAGACATTTCTTCCAGGTCCTTAGTCTGATTCCTAATTGTGTGTTAGGTCTAAATCTCAGCCACATAGCTGCTGGATCTGCCATTATACTGATCAGAGCTCTTCAGTTGCAGCATAAATAACTCAGTTTCTTTTTTTCCTTCTTTTAGTTTTGTTTGTGAGACAGAGTTTATCTATGTAACAGCTCTGGCTATCCTGGAATTTACTTTTTAGGCCAAGCTGGCCTTGAACTCACAGACATCTATCTGCCTCTACCTCTTGAATGATGGGATTAAAGACATGCACCACCATGCCCCATAAATAATTTAAATTATTTTGATTTTAAAAGGTTACTGATTCAGATAACTAACTGGTATAGCAGATGAGTTTCCAGGCATGCTATTAATAATTATGAAAGATTTGTTTCTATAAAAGCTGGAGGTGATAAAGGGGTAGGCTTGCTTTATGGGTAAAGGTGGGTATCTAGTTTAAGTTGCTTTAGTAGAACACTCTGACCAATAAAGCATGTGAAGGAAAGAGTATACTTGGCTTACATTTCTAGGTCACTATCCATCACTTGAAACAGTCAGGGCAAGAAGTGAAGCAGAAATCATGGAAGAACACTACTTACTTCTACTTACTCAGCTGTCTTTCTTAGAGAGCTCAGGCCCACCAACTTGGCAGTAGTGATGGTGACAGTATGCTCATCCCTCTCACACTAATCATCAGTCAAGACCTCTCTCACAGACACGGCCACAGTTAGTCAGACTAAGGCCAAATTCTTCAATTGAGGTTTCTGCAACGATTCTTTTTCTGTTATGCCAGCCAGGTTCCAAATAATGATATGGAGACTTCTTATTAATTATGAAAGGTTGGCCTATAGCTTAGGCTTGTTTCTAACTTGCTCTTATAACTTAAATCAAGCCATTTATATTAATCTATGTTCTGTCACGTGCTGTTACCTCTCATTCAGTTTTTTATTACACCAATCACAGCAATGCATCTTCACACAGTGTACAAATATCCCATAACAGGTTCTGTCCTCCCAAGTGGCTCTAGGTTGTGTTAAGTTGATTGTAAAAACTAACCAGTCCTGGAGGCCTGGACTAGCTGAGTTAGGGCTACAGAACTAGCTACCAGAAACATCATTTGGTATCTGTCCAAGCTGAGGCACGAGGTGAAGAGAGGGGAACTGATTTCAAAACCAAATAAAGCAAAGAAAGAGCACCAAAAACAGAAGAAGTTGCAAGTAAGTGTCATAATTAGTGCAGAGGAGGATTCTAAAGGCCCACAGCAGATACTCTCCATTCAGTGCATGCAGGTACTGAAATCAGGAGGAAGAGTACTGATTTGTGAACTGTGTGCCACAAGACCTTCAAAGTTCTTACCACAATTCCCCTTGCTGACATCAAATTCATTCAGTATCTAGATTTTTTTCTTTCTCTCCCTATCCCAACTAGATCCTTTCCTTTTTCTTGATTTATTTTTTTTAATTTATTTACTTATTCATATACATGTATGTGGAAGTTGACGTGTACCACAGTATGTGTGTGGAAGTCAGAGGATAACTTGTGAAAATCAGTTATCTTCTTCTACCCTCTGGTTGTTAGACTTGGTGATAAGTGCATTTACCCACGAGACCATATACCTGGTCCCAAGATCTACTCCTTTAATCAGTAGTTATTTCCTAATGACCGCTCAGCACTGCTTGAGGTGCTGGGGAGGAAGCAGCAAGCAAAATATGACCTCAGCCCCTGGGAGCTTGTATTCTGTTAGTGAGAGTGGAACATAGGCAAATGGTCAGCTCTAGCCTTAGGGGTATTGAGAGGCACCATGAGGGGAACTGGAGCAGGGTATGGATAGTGGGAAAGTTTTTTTTTTTAACTTAAATTTTTTTTATGTAATACATTTTGATCATATTTTTCCCCTGCTGCAATGCCAATTCCTCCCAGACCTTCTTCACCTCCCTACCCACCCAACTCTGTGTTCTCTCTCTCTCATTCTCTCTTTAAAAAGTCCTCCAAGAATGAAAAAATCAAAACAAACAAGAGCAACAAAATGCAAAACAAAACATGTACAAAAACCATGGGGTTCATTTGTTTTGGCCAACTACTTCTTGGCATGAGATCTGCCCTGGAGTGTGGTTCTTTTTCAACTGGCATCCCGTGCAAATAGTTTTTTGGCTAGAGGTGGGACTTTGTGCCCATTTCCCCTTCCTGGTGCTGGGATATTGTCTAGTTTGACTCATTGCCTGTCTCCTTTGTGCTATCCCAGCCTCTGTGAGCTCACATGTGCATCAGCCCTGTTTTATTCAGAAGATGTCTTAGTAGTTAAGGTCGTACAGTTTGTCTCTCCCCTTTTTATCAGAGATTCCTGAGCTTTGTAGGGCAGGAAGTAGAGAAGATTTCTATCTGAAGTAGACCAAGGATCTGAATGAGCCCATGGGGAAAGCTCAAGGACAAGCTTTGCATGCCCAGAGAATTGTAAATGCAGTGTGAGTATGCTGGATGTGTCTGAGGTCCACAGCAAAGCTGTCAGTAGGACAAGAAAGGAGATGATTGCAGGAGAGGCCTCAGGGGGATGGTTCTTCCTGCTTTCAGATAGTGCTTGGGATCAGATGATAATTGCCTTCTAAAACACCAGCTCTTTGTGTTCAAGGTCCAGAGGGTAGAAAAGGAATGAATCAGAGATAGGGCTTCGAAAGCCCAGGGTGAGTAAAGCAGAGATAACATGCTCAGGCTCTGGCCAAGTTGAATCCCATAATGCTGCCACACCCTGTTCACATTTCATTTCTATCTTTCAACTGCAGTCTGAGTGGAATGGGAGCATGAGGTCATTCAGCCTCCCTGGAAGAATTCCCTTCAGATCTCTTTGCACTTTTCTCCAAGATGAAGAACAGGGAAGATTGGCACACAGGGGTATGAGATCAGAGACTGATGCATCTGATACTTTGTTTAAAAGGATTTCCCACATTTCCCCTCCCCTTACAGTATCAGGGGATATTTCTTCCAGCAAAAGGGCTAACATGCAATGATGCTTCCCTGATTTCTTCTTCATTTGAACTCGAATTATATGTTAGGCTGTGTAATTTACATAACTCAAAAACAGAAGACACTGTGTAATGATATCTACATGTGTCTTTATCATGCACGTTAAAATAAAATTTTCTGGAAAAAATATCATTATTTACTTTAAATGTTGGGCCTGATAATTGACTTTTTACTCCTACACTTTCTTTGTGGAATGGAAATGTATTCTATCAGGGTTTCTCTGTGTCTTAGATCTTGCTCAGAAGACCACTGTAGACCAGGATGGCCTCGAACTCATTAAAGTCTGCCTCTATCTCCTAGTGCTGGAATTAAAAGCATGAACCACCACTGACCAGATGTCAAAACATTCTTTATGGAAAACACTTGATAATGGAATACGGTGAAAAAGTGAATGAACACACTTAGATTGTGGTTTGTAAAAGAAGACTAGATTTGAATAGAACAAAGCCAATTATTTTGAGAACTTAGACATTCTTTGAAATTAATGACTTTCTTTAAATCATGAAGTTGAAAAAGTTCTGCACAAGTTTGAAGTCTGTCTTTTAAACCTCACAGAAACATTTAGGTAAACTTGTTTTTTTTAAACTTTGGGTCATCTTTGTTCTTGAAAACATCATTTTTGTGATTAGACTTTGCATGGTATCAATATTATGAGAGAAGGATGCTACACGTTGGGTTATAGCATTTTGAAAGAGTTGACTCATTATTTTTTAAATATATCTATGCCTATGTCTCTATTCCTAAAAAATTAGGTATGGTCTTGAGACCCAGCATACTTACACATACTTGTATACAACCAGAACAAAATGTCTTCTATCTCTTTTCTTGTCTTCCTTATTCTTTTATGAAATTTTATTTTCTTTTGTTTAATTAAAATACATAGCATTTTTATTGTTTTTTGGAAATCAATATCAAACTTTATATAAAAAAGCAAAACATTCAGAATAGCTAAAAAAAAAAAAAACAACCTCTTACAGTAATAAAACTTCTCTTTTCTCTAAAATACATGCAACATAAAAAATAAAATCTAAAGTTCCTCAAGTCAGGTTAAGCTTTCATCCGAACACAAAGGAATATACATATTTCTCAGCACCCCATGGAACTTTCTCTAAAGTTGACCACATACTTGATCATAAGGCAAATATCAATAGATACAAAAAATGGTAATAACTCCTTGTATCATATCAGACCACCATGGCCTAAAGTTAGAATTCAACAGCAACAAAAATTACAGAAAGCCTACAAACTCATGGAAACTGAGCATTTCTACGTGGTCTTGACCCATTGAGGTGGTTTTATAATTCATTTTAAAATCACAGTCCACATTTAGTAAAGGAAACACAATTTTGGGGGAAAAAATCTTTGGACTGAGAATTTTTAAGATAAGCTACTAACGAATGAAGAGATCCATGTGTCTATAAAGAATAGCTAGAGATTATCTGGGGGTCTCATTCCTAGGCTAGGGGCTTGCTTCCCTAGATTCTAGATTTCTAGGCTAGATGGCCAGGTGTAACCTTCTTGAGTTTGGCCACAGATATCATTCATTTCTTCCTATGCCTTCATTCCTGCACTGCTAATTAGCTTAATTTACCCAGCAGAGCCAGAAAAGTCACAGGTTCTTGAAGCACCTGCTATCTAGTCATATGGAGATTTGTTTTAGTTTTATACGTCTAAGCTTTAGTAGCCATGGAGAAGGGAAAATTAAGTGAGAGCAAAGTTCCTTTCTCCATTTATATGAAACTCAATCATTAGTCCAAAGTTCACTGCAAGCTTTCATGGGCTGTGAAGGTTTTAATCTTGTCCAGTACATTTAAGTTCACACATATTACACAGAAATTAGTTACTGGACCATAGATTGCTGAAATCTCCTAGAATACCTACTTTATTTTAAAACTCATTTTGCATTAGCCAATAGGAATGTGTTAAAGCAGTTAACTGCAATTTCTGTCCTTGTGTCCTGTTCTCTTTAGCTTAGTGTAAGCTTCAGGGAGATGAGATCAAATCTGTAGTTTTGAGTGTTCCCATTTCTCTGTCAAGGGCCCGTGCAGGTCTAACTCCAGACTGCCACTTATTCTTTGCACTACCCCCACCCCATTACCAAGTATTCTGCTCTTCTGGGTTTTTCTAGATTCTGAGGATCAACGAACCCCAGTGTGTCCGTCTGTCCTCATCTCCAATCAGTATTCCACAGCTCTCTTTTTTGCACCCTCCAGAAACCTATATGAAAAATTCTCAGGGGATTTTAATCTAAACCCCCATGTCTAATATGATCATATCTTATTGTGGAAATCTGAACCACCATGTTCTTCTGGAAACTTCCAGTTGTTTCCATGGCCACCATTTTGTGTGCAGGAGTCAAGAGACTGAGTAAAATTGTGTAGCTGCTCTGATTAAAATGGAAAGAATGGGTCTACAGCTTCAAATTTTAATATAAAATCATGCCGGGTAATTTAGTTCAAGAGAATTTAACTGGAACATCAAAACATTCATTCTGGTGAGAACAATTTTTGGTGTAATCAAGTAACCACGCACATCTTTTATTATGTGAACTTTGCCTATGTCATGAAATGATTTCATAAAGAGCAAATCAGAAGAAGGAAAGAGGGGGCTGGATGGATAGCTCAGAGGTTAAGAGTACTGGCTGCTCTTCCAGAGGTCCAGAGGTCCTGAGTTCAGTTTCCAGCAACCACATGGTGGCTCACAACCATCTGTAATGAGGATCTGGTACCCTCTTCTGGCCTTCAGGCATGCACACAGAACACTGTATACATAATAAATAAATAAATCTTTAAAAAAAGAAGGAAAGAGAGAGGAAAAGAGAAAAAGGAAGGAAGACACTTTACACTTTCTACAGAGTTCTCTACCCAAGGCATCTGAATACTATTATTCAGTTGATACTTTTATTTTGAAGGAGTTAGAAATCAATTTAACTCATATTGTCACATGACAAATTTCATTTAGCAAAATGGTCTGGAAAAAAAATCTATTGTCTTCCCCACTCAGGAGAAAATAGGAGGTTGTTTTTCTTAATGAAATCTATTATATTTGAAGTATCATACTTAAATCTACCTTATGTTGATGAGTTAAATTGGCCATGGAAAAGTTCTACAGCGTCCTCTGTGAATGTGGCCACAGTTCTGGGTCCGTCTTTACCTATAAGCTTAGCAGCATTTGTAACTTTGCACATTGTGTGGGTCTTAATAGAAGAATCAGCATCGAAGGGAGAGATTTACCATGAAAACACCAGTGGCGAAAGATAGAGTGCAGGGCCGATTACTGAGTCCCTTTAAATGAAGCCATGTGAAGGGCTGATGTTTTTTTTGTTTTAGGCATTAGAACATTAAAAGTGTAAACTGGGATTGAGATCGTTCAGTTTCTAAAGTACTTGCTTTGCAGACAAGAGCACATGAGGTCAGAACCCCAGCACCCATGTAAAAAGCTAGGGAGGTGGAGATGGGAGGAGCCCTGGAGCTTGCTGGCCATCAATCCACGGAACCATGGGTCCGCCATCTCCTTTGTTGAGTCTTACTGGGACCTCGGACTCCTAGGTTGGGCTGGGCTAGGCTGACTGGCCAGCGAGCTCCAGGGATGGAGGGACTTGTCAGTTTCAGTAGATGGGAGATTATAGTTTGTGCCACCATGCTTGGCTTTTGATGTGGGTGCTGGAGACTGAGCTCATGTTCTCAATCTTGCAACGCCATAACTTTACTATTTCCCGACTCCTTGTCAAAGTGTTTTGTTTACTTTAAAAGTTTATTGAAAAGTTGTTTTCATGCAATATGTGTCAATCATATTTTTCTTCTCCTCCGACTGCTTCCAGGCCCTCCCTAACTCCCTACCAACCTAATTCTAAGTCCTCTCTCTAATTCTCAAAGAAACAAACAAAACACCAAAAATTAAAAATCAAAATAATCAAATCACAAAAACATTAATATAAAAACAAAAAGCCCACAAAAGAACTCCAGGGAGTCTTTTTTTGTTAGTCAACTACTACTGGGAATGGGGCCTGCCCTGAAGTGCATTTGATAGACTGACTCAGTGTCTCTCTGTCCTAGTGGGGATTACTAGTGCTGTGATGAAGCACCATGACCAAAGCAATTTGGGAGGAAAGGGTTTATTTCTTCTTACCCTTCCAGGTAACAGTCCATCCCCATGGGAAGTCAAGGCAGAGACTCAAGCAGGGCAGGAACCTGTAGGCAGGAGCTGATGCAAAGGCCATGGAGGGGTGCTGCTTTCTAGCTTGCTCCTCATGTCTGAGTTCTATAAGAAAGCATGCTCAGCCTGCTTTCTTATAGAACTCAAGATCACCAGCCCCAGATGGAACCACTCACAATGGGATGGGGCCCTCCTGTATTGATCACTAGTGAAGAAAATGCCTTTCAGCCAGATCTTATTTGCTGGTTTCCTCCTTTCAGATAACTCTAGTTTGTACCAAGTTGGCATAAAACTGGTCAACACACATTCCATTGGGGAAAACTGATTTTTCTTTTCATAGCTTTTTGGTTGAGGAAGGGACTTTTGTCCTCTTCTCATTCTCTTTGCTTGAATTTTGTCTGGTTTGAACCCATGTGTGCCATTACATTCTCTGTGAGTTCATATGTGTTATCAGGCCAGCTTTGTCTGTAGACACTGTTTTCTTGGAGTCATCTGCTACCTCTGCTACAATCTTCCTGTACCCTCTTCAGCACAGATCTCTGAACCTTAAGGAGAGGGGTTTTATTAAAATATCCTACTTAGGACTGAGTGCTCTGAAGTATCTCACTCTGTCTAGTTATAACTCTTTGTTAATTCCCATCTATTGCAAACAGAAGCTTCTCTGATGAAGGTTGAGTGATGTACTGGTCTATGTAGCAATATGTCACATTTGAGTCATTTTATTGCTATGTTATATAGTACAATAATGAGTAGTGTTTCCTATAGGTCTATGATCTCTCTTGCCTCAGGTTCTTAGCCACTTTAACATTGTTAGACATGTGTTTCTATTCATAGAGTGGTCCTTAAATGCAAGAAAAAAGTGGTTGGTTACATCCATAACAGTTATGCCACTATTGTATCACTATATCTTGCAGGCATATCATCGTTATAGTTTTAGGGTCTGTAGCCTAATGATATTGATGAATACCTTTCCTATCTAGTAGCATACAGAGTACCTTCCAGCACCATGAATGATGATTAGTAGGTATAAACCTTCTAGTTGGGTACCAACTCCACCTCTTAGTGTTCAATGACATAAATGTTCTCAAATACAGGTATTAGAGAGCAGCTAATAACCTTTGTAATGGCCTATGATGTTTTGAGGGATGTTCATGGAACCCCTTTGGCTAATAGCCCATTCTTGGCATTGGAGGTTTTCCTTGGTGAGTGATAAGGGAGAGCAGGGTAAAGGAGGGGATACCAGGAGGGACAACTAACACTAGAGATCATATGAAAACCTACAATTGTAGAAGCTTCCTGAAATATATACATATATGAAAGGAATGTAAATGGAGTCACATTTGGGGAAGGCCATGCTACAGCTAGTAATCTAATGCATCAAGGTTTTTAAAGAGGAAATTGCTGCCTTATGGAGCATTGTGTCTTACATGTTGTGTAAACTCAGCTAATCAGTCTATTAGGTGCTACCTTTATCTCTCATTATCATTCTCCTGCACAGCATCTTTACAGCTCTCTGATGGACAGCTCTATTTCCTTCTTTAAAGCTATGGGTGATAGCTTTTGCCTCTCACACCATGTGATGTCTGGGACACGTATCCTTTTTGTCTTGCTAACTAGGTGGTCAATACCTTCCTCATGGTCATTCATGACTTTCTGGCCTTGAACATATGATGTTCTCCATGTAACATAAAGAAAGACATTTGCCTGTCTTTTAACAGTTACTTAGACTCAGCAGATAAAAATGTTTATTGTACAGTTATGACAGCATCAGTTCAATTCCGAGAATCTTTAGTGGAAGGAAAAGACCAACCCCTGATACATGGTCTTCTAGTCTTCACACATGTTCAGTGGTGCTCATGTACCCACCATACTTTCATACACAATAAAGATACATAGAAAGTAATATCCAGTACTTACTGAATGCCTATTATGTGAGGGGTCTCCGAGGTTCTGGGAAGTAAAGACCAATAAATATCATTAGACATATACCTTATTGGCAATTTATGGATTAGAACAGGTATTAATGAAAGGTAACTTATGAACTAAATCCAGCTCATTATCTGACTTTGAGTGTAAAGAGGTGTGTGTGTGTGTGTATGTGTGGTAGTACTGGAATTTGAACCCAGGGCACTTCACATTAATAGGTATACAGTTTATCACTGAGCTGCACAGTATCCCTTTAATACAAAATTTTATTAAACAAATATTTATTTATATATTGTCTATGGTTGATTTTATTCTATAAAAATAAGCTTATATAGTTGCAACAGACTACATAGCCCCAAATAATCACTATTCTACCTTAAAAAGAACCCTTCATATCTCTGGCCCAAAACTGTTCTTTTTGAAATGTATGTAATGAAAGCTTATTTTAAAAATGTTTTAAAACATCTAGTATGAACAGATACTTTTATAGGTGATAATGAAAATGAATTATGAGTGAAACAAAATAAAAGTTTCAAACACTCAAAACACAAACCCAGACAGCAGTGTCAAACTGTTGTAAAAGTTTCTAAACACAGTCTCAGTTTCTGCATTTATCCCCTGGTGGGTGAGTGGCAGTTTACAGACTGGCGTTGGTCAGTATGCCATACTTCAAATAGTGTTAGCTAGAAGTGAGGACAGAAGCCAACTAAATAACAACACCAAAAAATTCTCTGTCAAAACCCCAACTTTGTTGTATGGTGACCAAGATGAGTTATTTTTATTTATTTATTTATTTATTTATTTAAAGAAATGAACTCTGAGCTGAGTTTAAAGAGTGAACAAAATTGGATACAGTGATATAGTTCTATATTTCTGGGTCACTGGAAGGCTGAAGGGAAATAGTTTGTGACCAGCTTGAACTATATCCAAGATCCCATCGCAATAAACAATAGCAATAAAAATATTAATACTTACAAATAAATGTAAATAAAGCACAGAAAAAGTATATTTTTACTGGACTCTAATGATGGCATAAGTGCACCCCTGAGGTGAGAAAGGGCTTATTTTCATGTATTTGGACCACTGCTATTCACATTATGGGTTTTGGCTCCAATACTACCAACAATTCCATAAGGCCATTATCATCTTTCTTATGCTATCAACTTTTAAGTAAGCAATCAATCAACATGCACAATTACTACCTATCTGTACACAAGAGCCCTTCACAAGTACTTGCCAGCTGTTAAGTGCTAGAGAAGAAATTGAATTCCAGATATTTGATGCCATGGGTCTATGCTTTCACTACTGTGTTAGACTATCATTTTCATGCTAATAATCTATGATTTCAGCCCTATATCATATGCCATTACTCCCTTACAGTCTATTCTTGACTTCCTGGACATGGTTAGAACACACAATTGGTGTTATATTTCCAACAATTTTCACTGAGAAAATGAGTATAGGGTCAGAATAGTCAATGCAAATTATTTTAAAGCCATTTGTAACTTCTCATAGGAGGAGAGGAGTTTATATATTATGTAATACACACAATACACAGACACACACAATGAATGAATGAATGAAAAATATCAGAATTAGGTTTATAGAAACCTCAGGCAACTGCCCCTGGAAGATTCACACGGGTGTCTCTGTACATACAATTCTAGATCAGAATGTGTGGCTCTGTGTGGCTCAGAACTCTGTTCTGTGAAGCTACAAAGGCATCCCTGCAGTCAGGAGTTTCTGACTCGGCCCAGTCCCAAGGTCCAGATCTGCCCACAGTTACTTAGTCACAAATAATCACACAAAGGCTTATGTTAATTACAAACTGTTTGCTGATGGCTCAGGCTCATTACCAACTTGTTCTTGCAACTTAACTCAACCCATTTCTGTTAATATGTATATAGCCACATGGGTCTGTGGCTTTACCTGTGTTCCATTACATCTTGCTTTCTGGATGGCAGCCTGCAGTATATCCTTGACTCCACCCTTTTAAAATCTGCATTTAGATTTTCCACCTGCCTATAAGCTGCCTTGTCATAGGCCAAAACGATTTCCTTATTAACAAATGGTATTCAAGTATATTCACAGCATACAGAAAGACATCCCACATCACCTCCCAGGCCACTGACCACCATATCAAGCCATGATCCAAGATGTATGTTTAGGCCTGTTTTCTTTTCTAGAGCTGCAATAATGAAGCAACAGGAAGTGAATGGTTTTTACAACCGTCATTTGTTACCTCATAGTTCTGCAGGCTACACATTCAAATCCACATGCATGATGGCCATGCTTACTTTGAAACCTGTCAGTAGAAATCCTTCTTTATTCTCCTGAGTGAGGTATCACAAACCCAGAAAGATAAGCAAGGGATGTACTCACTCATTAGTGGACTTTAAACAAACAATAACAACAAAAAAGCAAAGCATGTCCAAGCTGCAAACCACAACCACTGAACAGCTTGGGATCTGAAACACTTTGGACTGGCACCTTGGAGCCCATTCCCTCCAGAGAAACACCTGACCCAGTCTTTATGTTGGGGTGAGGAAGGCGGATTTGCCTGGACTGGATGCTGAACTAAGCCACCTTGTGACCTTGGAACCTCCTGCCCTGGCTGGGGAGGAGATAAAGTGATGGAGAGAAGAGAGAGTGACTGGGAGGGGCGGGAGGGGGAAGGGAGTTTGAACAAGGGGATACATGGATAAAAAATGAGACTTTATTTATAATAAAAAAATCAAAAAAAGAAAGGCGAAGTTATTCGATTCATGAAATTATGAAATTACATTTTCTTTAAATTAACATAAATTAATTTAGAATACAAAAAAAGAGAAATCCTTTCTGTATTCTGGCATCACTTTGTACTGTTCAAGTTGAAAATATGTCGGTCTGATTTCTGCGTATTGTCACCACATGCTCTGTTTTCTCATGACCTGCCCTTTGTGTCTACCATGTGTCTCCAAATGACATCCCCCCTCCACACGTTTTCTTCTCCTAATTCTAGCCATTTTAGAATAAAGTCCATCAAAATGACCTTGTTTAAGCTTGGATAAATCTGTAAAGAAGTCATGTCCAAATTTATAGATTTATAGACAGTAGCACTTAGGAATTCAACAGTTCTCTTTTAGAGTGAGCCTGTAAGGTTAACTCATAACAGTTTCCAACATCATGTTTATATTGCAAATTGCAGAAGTAGACAGAAAAATGAATACCTCTCTTTTAAAGAATATTTTCTAAATGTCATGTAGAAAATTCTGCTTATACTGACCATATACTTATACTGGTGCAAAGACATAGGTAACTTTTTGCTCAGTAAAAGTGGATACTTTAACATGAAGAAGACAAGACATCTATACTGAATGATGTAAGCAGTGCCTACAATATGGTCTAAAATTGTTTTTCAGGAATTCTACTTGAAAAACAATCTCTGAAAAGACAACATCATATGACCTGGTGAAATAAACTGCAGGTACAGTTAACTTAGAGGTTGTTCTGCATGATGCCTTTGACAGTGTGGAGCAAACCCAGTGTTTACAACAGATACTGTAGCAAATGGAGTCTGCTGTTTGTCCTCCAACATCTACTCTGCACTTTTCCATGTGGTTGCATTTTGTTGTTGGAGCAGGTGGCCACCCAGCAAGTGTCATTTCCTAGAATTGTGGGTTCCAGCATGAGTAAATTATGAAAGCCTAAAGTTTTTGGCCATGTGCTCAAAGGACATCGCTGTCTACATCTCTTCTCCCTTATTTCTCACCTAGTGAGTGGATGTGATCTTGAACATTCTTTGATAAAGTTAATGACCGTGGCCAGCAGAAGAATAAGGTAATAGAGCCTGGATCACCAGTATCGTGAAACAACTTTGTCAGCTCCCTTTTGCTTTAATTGGGATTGTTATGTACACACCTCAGAGTCATTTGGGACCTTTTTTTGTTTTTGTTTTTAGAGATAAGGTTTCTCTGTGTAGTTCTGGCTTTCCTGGAACTCACTCTCTAGACCAGGCTGGCCTCGAACTCACAGAGATCTGCCTGCTTCTGCCTACCTGAGTGCTGGGATTAAAGGTGTGCTACCACAACCTTTGCTGGTGATAAAGCAGAAATTCAGGTAGTGGGCATGAGGGCATTCTTATTGTCATCTAGACTGCTACTTGTCATCATTAGATAGTGAAAAATTGCTCTCCACAGTGACTGGGAAAACAAATGAAATGCTGATGACCCAGGGCCAAAACTTCAAGTGAAAATGTTAAAGAAAAATGGTAGGATATTTTAGCTGCTGCTTCCTTTACTGAACTTTTCAAAACTGGTAAGGGCTGGAGCAAATCTACTTACAAAGATAGAAGACAAAGTTTTCCTGAGAGAAGCAATTTCTATCAACAACTAGCAATCGAAGTTGATAGATCTAGTAATTCTAGGCCTTTGGAGGGTTGAAAAAAAAAAAAACCAATCAATTCTTCAGGCTGAAGTCAAGTCCTGACAAAATGCAGATGGAAGCAATGAGGATGATAAGATTGTCTAACCTCCTCATTAACCCGTACCAATCGCTTTGCAAGCACAAGCATACACATACACACATACATACACACACATACACTAATAATAATAACGATAGCAATACTCAAAAGCATATTCAGAAAATTCTAAGTTTTTCCCCATTGTAACAATATAAGTAAAACACACTTTCTTACTGTACAAATGTAGCTTTAAGCAAATCTATCTACCTCCCAAGATTTTTAAAGTAAAGGATCCCTGGGTTTTATGAATATTTCTCAGCAGGTACATGAACACATAAGATTTGAATAGAGTCAATAGAAAAGTTTGCTCATCCTTATTCTTTCTGCAAGCGAGTGAGAATTTCTCTGTGGCCCTGTGTTTCCCTCAGCTGCTTAGACTCCCCATCTTCTCCCTTTCCACCCAGCTGCAGAAGGTCACAGTCTCTGCACCAGAACCAGTTTTACCACGCAGCACGTTTTATTATTCCTTAGGATATCTGCAGTAAATAGAGACTCAGAACATGCTAACTAGATGATTTGTAATAAACTCAACCATTGTGGCTAGAGGGAAGAATCATTTAAATGCAATTTATTTCATTTTTTGATTGCAAACAAACACAATTGTATTGTGTGTGTGACCAGTGAGATGCTTGAAAACATAAAATTATTATTACCTTAATACAGAATCAAGTAAAGGAACTGCAGAAGAAATTTGAACTCCAGGAGTAAGAGGGCCTGCTGATAAACCTTTGTTTGCATGTTAAAGAAGGTACATTAGTTGTGTCGAATCATTGAATTATTTACAGTTCTCTCAATAGGTTTGTAAGGCATATGCTGTCTTATTTTGAAATGTTTCTGGTTTTGGTTTTTGTGATGTTAGAGATTGAACCTGGGCCTTTTCTCAGAGCAGGTGAGGACTCTATGACTGAGCTACATCTGTGGTCGGTCACACAATATGGGCAAAATTGTATTCTTTTTGGAGTTTATAGATGCTAGTATTACAATAGTCAACAAATGTGTGCTGTGTCTCTAAAAGCAGAGCCAAGGATGCATAACAGAAAGGTGGGGCAGAAGGCTTTATTATTATTATTATCTTGTTTTTCATTGAGATTCCTGACTTTTTCTAAAGCATCCTTCCTCACCACATGGCTCTTTGTCAGCCATGTCTGACCTCCGTGCAGGCTTAAATGGTCTAGGTGTTTTTCCGTGCTCTCCATTCTTGACAGTCACTCACTGATAGTGTCACATTTTCTGTCCTGGGAGTTTTTCTTTTAAACTTGTATAAAATTTTCCTTCATCTTAAAAAAAAATGAAACACAACAATGACAATAATTATTGTTATTTTGCTCTTGGAATTCAAAGGAGAGCCTTGTGCTGTACCATTCACAGTACCACTGAACTATATCTGCTATATTATTATGAATTAATCTAAAATTAATTCAAAAGAAATGATGAGTCTTAGGAAAGGGTAATGTTGAAAGAAGCATTCATCACAACTTAAACGTTACTATAAAGCTACGGAGATTGACAATATGTCATTTTTATTTTTTTGAGACAAGCTCTTTTTATTCAGCACTGTATAGCCTGAAACTCACATGTGGACCGGGCTGCCAGTGAACTTGCAGACATCCACCTGCCTCTGCCTCCTGAGTACTAGGATTGAAGTTGTGTGCTACCCCGTGCTTGACACCTTCCTTTAAACTTAAAATAATTGAAGTTAGCACACTGAAAAATGAATTTGATTTTGATATTTTCATACATGTATAGTATACTTGATATTTAAGCCTCTTAATCTCCAACCTCCCATGGTTCCCCACCTCCTAATAAATAGTTTCTTGTCTGTTTTCAAGTCATTTATTGCATTTTGGGGTTACATTTTTGGCTACTATCTAAATCATATGGAAACAAAATTGTAACTAGATTGCAAATATTTGAGTCTTCATGGAATTCTAGTATTCTTTAATTATATATGCAAGCAAAAATATTAAGATCACATGTTATGGCTACTAGATTACCCTGTATCAGTGTCTGCATTGAGAGTCGTGGGCTCTCTGCTACTCCTGAGACAGCAATGCCTTTGTTTAGAATTGCTGGTAACTCTGGATGCCGTACATTGTCTAGCGAGCCCAAAGAAATCAGCAAAATTTGTCTGCTTGAAGTGTGGAGGAGGTTAAGCTGTGGATTTGAGTATAATGAATGTACCCTTCAGCTTAAATATAAATGTAACATTGGGTTATTTGAGGTGAAGAACCATGCAGGAGACAGTAACAATATACGTCTTTCTTCTTTCTCCTTTTGATGAGGATTCCCTCCCCCTTTCTCTCTTCCCTCTTTCTTTTTAGAAAAAGTTGAAAATGCATCCATATTTGATAGTGTTATATGGAGTTAGTCCTGTTGAAACAATGTTACTTCACATGATTTTCTTGTATCCAAAGCAAATAGTAGTTTCCAGTATTTTGGATTTTTTGAATAGGATTGTGCAGGTCCCAGTTATGCAGTGTATTTATTCTGCTATAGCTAGAAGGCTTGGCAAGTGATTTTTCAATGAAGCACTGTAGACCTTATTAGGTGTGTTACCTTTAAAAAAGAGGGATGCAGGAAAAACAAGCTAATGGAATGTTTTGAGAACATTTTATCTTGATTTTCTAATAAGGGAAAAAAATTAAACCTAATGAGGCCAATGATCACTTTTTTAATTTTATGGACACCTGGTTTTGGGTTAACAAAACTATAGTTTCTCTCTAATAGAACCTTCAGTATTGGCCAAATTAACTGTTATTATTAAGGCCTGCTATGAAAAATACTAATAAAGTAAATTTGTCTTCTAATGCATATATTGATTTTTGATATTTTCTAAAATTTCCTGTTGAAATGAGAATAACAAAACATGCATTTATTTTACTGGCGAATTTGAATCTATCCAGGTATAAGAAATCATTGTAACTATTCTTTTTTTCCCTCCAAGTAATGCTGACATATTAGTTGGCTTGAGGAACATCTCATCATCACTATTTATTGGGATACTCAAAGAGATATTAACCTATTCTTTGTGTACCTGTCACTACTCTCATGGAGGCAGATTTCCCAAACCAGGAAATCCCCTGTCCTCCTGCCCAACCTTCAGTTTCATCTCATAAGTGGAATTCATACCAGATATTTCTGGCATCCTTGCAGTACTCAGCCATTCCCTATTCCTTCCTTACCTCCCGGTGAATTGAGAAAGAGACCTTTACATCTTACTTGTCTATAATTACAAACTGCCTTTGCCTTAGCAAAAAAAAATCTGTTGCTTGTCACCAATTGAAAAGATACTGTCATCTGACATCACTGATTGACCCCTGCCATTCACAGTCTTTATGAGGAAGATTCAAAGAATCACATTTTATCAAAATCAAATAAAAAAAAAAACTGCAACGCCCCTTTCTAAGGAATAACTTTTCTGGGATGAGAAGGTGCCATGCCAGCTTCCAAGAAAGGACACAACCAATAGTCTTACCAGCTATGACATCTATGAACCCCAACAATAAACAGCATGGCACAATAATCCTAAGGGTTCAGTGGTAGCACACATGCCTTGGTGGTAACCAAAAACTCTCTAATGGACCTAAGACCTGTTTGGTAAGAGGAAAGCTGTGCCTGATACTGGAAACCTAGTCAGCGACCTAGAGCTAGTGAAGACTGTATCCTGAGAGAGAACCAACAATCACCATTCTAGCAAAACAGCACAATTCCTAACTATATTCTCAATATTTATCCTTATATTGGGGTTGCCATAGTCCTCATGTGACCATCATCATGGGACCTTCTCTCTCTCTCTTTCTTTTTGGTCCTTTTTGTTACTTTATTATCATTACTATTATTTTGAATAAAGTCTCAGTTTTTATCCATGTATCCCCTTGTTCAAACTCCCTTCCCCTTCCCACCCCTCTCAGTCACTCTCTCTTCTCCCCATCTCCTCCACAGTAAGGGCAGGAGGTCCCAAGGTCCCAATGTGGCTTAGTTCAGCATCCACTCCAGGGAAGTCTGATTTCCTCACCCCAACATCAAGACTGAGTCAGGTGTTCCTCTGGAGGGAATGGGCTCCAAGGTGCTGGTCCAGGGTGTTTGAGATCCCAAGCTGTTCAGTGGTTGTGGTTTGCAGCTTGGGCATGCTTTGCTTTTTTGTTGTTATTGTTTGTTTAAAGTCCACTAATGAGTGAGTACATCCCTTGCTTATCTTTCTGGGTTTGTGATATCTCACTCAGGAGAATATTCTCAAAATCTATCCTTTTGCCTGCAAATTTTAGGATATCATTTTTTCTTACTGCTGAGTAGTACTCCATTGTGTAGATGTACCACAGTTTGTTAATCCATTCTTCAGTTGAGGGACATCTAGGTTGTTTCCAGGTTCTTGCTATTATGAATAATGCTGCTATGAACATAGCTGAGCTAAGGCTTTTGAAGTGGGAATGTGCATCCTTTGGGTATATGCTCAATAGTGGTATTGCTGGAT
>PVIH01018418.1:0-38548 GCA_004025045.1 Sigmodon hispidus | reverse complement strand
CACTTCTGGATGTATACCCTAAAGAGGCACAATCACACTCCCAAGGTATTAGCTCAACTATGTTCATAGCAGCATTATTTGTAATAGCAAGAACCTGGAAACAACCTAGATGTCCCTCAACTGAAGAATGGATTAACAAACTGTGGTACATCTACACAATGGAATACTACTCAGCAGTAAGAAAAAATGATATCCTAAAGTTTGCAGGCAAATGGATGGATTTGGAGAATATCCTCCTGAGCGAGGTATCACAATCTCAGAAAGATAAGCAGGGGATGTTCTCAGTCATTAGTAGACTTTAAACAAACAAACAAGAAAAAAAGTCAAACATGCCCAAGAGGCAAACCACAACCACTGAACAGCTTGGGATCAGAAACACCCTGGACTGACCCTTCAGACCCCACTACAACTATAGGAACACCTGACTCACTCTTGAGGGAGGGGGGACAAAACTGGATGTGGCCAGGAGTGGAGACTGATCCAAGCATTATTGGGTCAGTGGGACCATAGGACTGTCTGCTCTCTGCCAAGGGAGGGAATGTGGAGTTGTGGAGAAGAAAAATGACCAGATGTGGTGGGAGGGGGAAGGTGCCTTGAATAAGGATATACAGGGATGGAAAAAAAATTCAGAGGGAAAGCTGAACACAAAGTAAATATATGTGTAACAATCTTATTTGCATTATCACCCTTTATAAGCCATGCTTATGATTCTTATCCTCTTTATAGTTATTGTTAACTTTTCAGCATTTTAAATTCATTTTACTGTTTTTTTGATAAATACAAAATAAATAAAAAAGAAAAAAAAGAAATTACCAATGTAAAAAAAAAAACAAAAAAAAACAAAAAAGAAGTGGATTCAAGGTAGTGAACACATAGGAATTTGCTGTACATTTCTTTCAATTTTTTTTCCTTTTTTTGGATTTTTTTATAGCAAATTAGACTGTTCTGTCTTTGAAACTCTGTTTTGATTCTTCATGATTTTTGAGATAGGCATATTTTCTGTATACTAAAATAGTTAATGTAAAGTTACTGCAATGTTTATTATTGACATGAAAAATTTCTATCTTTTAACTGAAAAAATAAGCTTATAGAAAACTGTATAGAGTATAATCTCATTTATGTCAAACAATATGTTTACACAGGCAAATTAAATGTCTAGAAGGACATGTATGGAGTTATTAACGCTGAAAAACTCCAAAGAATGTGATAATAAGGGAAGCTTTCATTTTTCTCTGAATGATTTTAAGGTTTTCAATATTCATGTGTATTCAAAAACACAATGGACATTTCCATTGAAAAATTGAATTAATTGATTTTAATGATGACAGATGGTATAATTTAAGGGGAAATGGGAGCTATCTGAACTTCTGCTTAAATACCTCTGGGAATCAGGAGCCTACCTATTGCTAGAGACAGCCTGTTCTATTGTTGGAATAAGTCCCAATTGTAAGAATTTTTTTGGTAACAAGCTGAAATCTGCCTGCCTTTATTTTCTTATTGGAATAACATTAAACAAGATGGCATTCTACTATATAGTGATCTCATAGTAAAAAGGTAACTGAAGCAATAAAAGGAGTGGCCTTTAGACATGGAAAAGAGGGACCAATAGGTTCAGGGGAGGTGAATGCAAAGAGCTTTAATTCAAACATTGTTACCTGGTGTGAGTGCTACCAATTCATTTCCGGTATCTCTGCTTGTTCTCAGCATGCTTGGCTGTGTTATCTTATAAGGAACACTGTCAAGTAATTGGCAATTCTACTAGGTACTGCAAGCCAGGACTGAAATAAATAGCTGTGACACTAGAAATCCTTAGCAATCAGAAAAAAGTGAAGTCTTAATCAAACAACTAAGATGATGATCATACTTATGTAGTTTTTTAATTTTTAAATTTAACTTAATCTTTATGTGTTTTGCCATAGGTGTTAGTTTCCCTGCAACTAGAGTTACAGACAGTTGTGACCTGCCATGTGGGGGTTGAGAATTGAACCAGGGTCTTCTGGAAGAACAGTTAGTGCTCTTAACCAATGAGCCATCTCTCCAGCCCTTAAGGATGTAGTTTGTCTGTGATATATGTTTAAGGAAAAACTTGTCAGGCATGCAGATGACAGTAAATTACATAAGGAATATGCTAAATAGTCTCCAAGATGCAGTTCAATAAAGAAGGATTTTGACCAATTAGGGAAAATTTTTCTATGGTAAAAAGATGGAATTTAAAAGGAAAACCCACAAACCGTTACTTTTCATGTAGACCTTTGGTGAAGCACTTATTTAAAAGGAAAAAAAAAATGGAGAGAATGGAAGTGATCCACATTTAGCAGAATTTAAACTTGAGAATTTTGTGAGGCAACACACTCAAGCAAATCTCAGAATAATGTATTTGAAAAGCATTAAAATTATATACTATATTATAAATGTGCCAGGTTTCTTTCTCTTTCTCTCCATCCTCCTCATACTTTCTAGTCCTTACTAATATATTCATACATTTCCAGTTTTCAAGATTTATTTTTATTTGTGAGTGTGTAAATACAAACATGTAATGTGTGCACAGAAATGTGTCTATAGACATCTATAGAGGCTTGGATCTGGAGTCACAAGTGGATCCACCTCATGTGGGTGTTGGGAGCCTAACACTGCCTTCTGCTAGAGCAGTTAGGACACCTGAGCCACCTCTCCATCTCCAATATGCTTTTTCTTTCCTAGGAAAAGAAGGATACTATAAAAACATAACATTAACTGTAATGTTGGTTAAAAGTAAATGGCAGCCTGATAGCATATCAGACAATTTACCTAGACTGAGCAAGCTGTATTTAGGAATATATATTATATATATATATATATGTTACATATATAATATATATAAATATATGCACATACATTTGTAAAAATAGCATATATTTGTAAAAATAGTTAAAGAAAAAGAGGCCATGAAATTGAAAGAGAACATAAGGGTTTATTAGAGGGAGTGGAGAAAGGAAGGGAAAATAATATAGTAATATTTTAAAAAGATATTATAAATATTATTTAAATAGGAAAATGGCAAAGAAGAAATATAAACAAACATGGGCAAGTAAAAGGTTTAGAAATGTAATTTACAGCAGAAAACTTTCTACAGCTGATAAACACTTAACACAAAAAAAATCAGTAGCTTTTCTATATACAAATGACAAATGGACTGAGATAATAATCAGGGAAACAACACCTTTCACAAGAGTCTCTAATAATATAAGATGTCTTGGGGTACTCTAACCAAGCTAATGAAAGCCTTGAGTAATAAAAACTTCAAGTCTTTTAAATTTTTACTTATTTTATTTATCCTGACTACAGCCTTCCTTCCTTCCTCCTCTCCTACTCCACACCCTCCCTCCTCCTTTCCACCCTCCCCTCACTCTACCCCTCCCCCATAATCTCTCAGAAATGGGCAGGCCTGCCTCCCCTGTGATTCAGCAAAGCATGGCATATCAAGCTGCTATAGACTAAGACTAAGCAGCCCCCCACACACCCCATATTTAGGCTGCCCAAGACAATCCAGCATGAGGAGTAGGTTCCCAAGAGCCAGTCAAAGTACCAAGGACAGCCCCTGCTTCCATGGCCAGGAGTCCCACAAGAAGACCAAGCCACACAACTGTCATGTATATGCAGGGGGTTTAGCTTGATCCCAGGCAGGCTCCGTGGTTGCTGGTTCAGACTCTATGAGTTCCCATGAGCCAGGCTAGCCATTTCTGTGGGTTCTCCTACAATGTCTCTGACTCCCCTGGCTCCTACAATGCTTCCTCTCTCTTCTCAGCAGGACTCCCTGAGCTCAGCCTCTGAATCTGCCTCCATCTGTCATTGGATTAAGATTCTCATCACAGGAAATGACAAGTTCAGGCTATTCATCTGCTGTTGCCAGGAGTCTTAACGAAAGCCATCCTTGTAGACTTTTGGGAGTTCTTGCATCAGGATTCTACCTGACCCCTAAGTTCTCCCTTTACAGTCATCTCTCTCAACACTCTACCCCTCTGCCTACCCCCAACCCAATTTCTCAAGTTCTTGTGCCCCTTTACCCCCAATCCACCCAAGAGATGCCTTCTATTTCCTCTTCCCAGGAAGATTCATGTATCCCCTTTGGGCTCTCATTGTTACCTAACCTCTCTGTGTCTACCTGTGTATTGTAGTATAGTTATCCTTTACTTTATAGTTAATATTCACCTGTGAGTAAGTACATACCATGTTTGTCTTTCTAGATCTCAGTTACATCACTCTGGATAATTTTATTTTCTAGTCCCATCCATTTGCCTTCACATTTCCTGATGTCATTATTTTTAACAGCTGAGTAATACTCTATTGTATAAATGTACCACATTTTCTTTATTCATTCTTTGGTTAAGGGACATCTAGCTTGTTTCCAGGTTCTGGCTATTATAAATAAAGCTTTTATAAACATAGCTGAACAAATGTCCTAGTAGTATGATTGAGCATAATTTGGGTATATGCCCAAGAACAGCTTGGGATCTGAATCACCTTGAAACAGTACCTTGAAACCCATTCTCTCCAGAGGAACACCTGACCCAGTCTGGAGTGGATGCTGAACTAAGCCACCTTGGGACCTTGGGACCTCCTGCCCTTGCTGGGGAGGAGATAAAGTGATGAGGAGAAAAGTGAGTGACTGGGAGGGGCCGGAGGAGCAAGGAAGTCTGAACAAGGGAATACATGGATAAAAATATGACTTTATTCATAATAAAAAAATGAGTTAGTACTAAGCGAGAGTTTTTAAAAAAAAAAAAAACTTTATTTATTTATTTGCCTTAGTGTTTGCCTGGAACTGGAACTACAGACAGTTGTTAGCTGCCATGTGGGTGCTGGGAATCGAACTCGGGTCCTCTGGAAGAGCAGACGGTGCTCTTAACTGCTGAGCCATCTCTCCAGCCCCTAAGGGAGAGTTCTTATAAATGAGAGTAAAAATTGGTATTACTTGTTATTTGGGAATATAATTTAGAGATGTCTGTTAAAATGAAAGGCATATAAAGCCTGAAACTCATCAAATTTGTTCCTTGCTATTAAAAGCATTACTGTTATTCAGCTCTACTCTCCTTAGCACACAATAAGATTATATATTTGTTGGTTCTCTTATATTTAATTGAGATGTATGTCTCGTTCTGCATAATGAGTTACTTCTTAGATAAGTAGGCAGATATGAATAGTTTTCTTTGACCATGGAAAATATTGATGCTTAATATACTGACTGTAACAATTTTTTATATTATTATGAAATAATCTTCTGTGTGATTACAATTATCAGAGCCCTTCCCTGACCCTCAGAGGATAGCATATAGCTTTAGAAAGAAAGCATATTTTTATTGACCAATATTAAGAAATTTCTACTGCTTGTTATGTACTAAATACATAGGAAATGCTACCCACACTAAGGTAAATTTTGTGCAAGATTAATTGAAATCATAGAGGAATATAGCATGTCTTTTATAACTGTTCATATGTGTTTCCAATATATACACATGATTAAAAAATACATATTGTAATATACATTCAAAATAGTCATTATTTAAGGACAGGATTTATCAGGTTTGATTTGGAAGTAATATAAAAGAAGATTACTACTCTAATAGATTTAAACATTCAAAGAAATAATATCTTAATAACTTCAAAAATAAATTATAACACAGAAGATTTTTACTGTCCACAAAAGAATAAATCTTTCATGTTGGAGTTTTTAAACTTCAGTGAAGCCAGGAAGTTGTGGCACACACTTTCAGTCCCAGTACTCTGAAAGAAGAACCAGCCAGATTTCTGTGAGTTGGAGTCCAGATTGGTCTACATAGTAAGTTCCAGGAATACCAGGGCTACACAGTGAAACCTTATCTTGAAAAAACCAAAACCAAAATCAAACCAAATAAAAATAAAAACCCTCAGTGGAATATACTCAGTGCAGAATAATTTGCCTGTGTATATCCATATGAAAATATACAAGCAATATTACTATGAGTAGGTATTCTAAATTCTTCATTAAGGAATCTGTTCATTTAGTTGTTGAGCATTCCATTTGTATAATGAAACATTGGCAGAAATTCAAACAAAAACAAAAGAAACAACTCTGGACGATTAACAAATTATTAAATGGCACAATGTGAAGAATATTTTAAATAATTACCCTTTATATAAGAAAATGTAATATATGCATGTGGGGGCAGGTCCTTTTCCTCAAACAACTAACAAATACAGAACCACAATGCCAATATCAACAGATTGTTAATTTTACACAAGGTAAGATAGCAATGAGTCTCAGTATGCTTATGAGTTGAAAAAGATAGCCTATACAAGCCATTAGAGGGTTTATATTTTACACTGGAAAATTAGGAAGTACCATGACAATTAAGGATTGTGTCTGCAGAGATTATACACAGGACTTAAAAACATTGTCTGGGAAACAGTACCCTGCAAAGGCAAATTAGAATGCCTCCTCTATCACAAACCAGCAAAAGGATACAGTCAGCCAGGGACCAATGCTAAAGTCAATGCTATGATGTCTCTGTAAGTTTCTATGGTAATACGGATATTTCTGTCATCCAAAGTTACTATTAGGCAGCAAAATTGTAAATAATGAAAAATGCTTCAAATATCACTAAAATCAAAATGCAATCAAACTACATTGAACATTCATCCATTCACATTGGAGGCTTTTTTGGTTTTGTCATTTCTATTAAGTGGTGGTTCCAATTATGCTACCTCTTCTTCATCAGGTATTTGATCCACAATAAGATTACCTTACTATCATGATAATGGAGGTGTTTGTCCTTATTTATTTAGTAAAATAATTAAATCTCTGGACACATTTTTATCATCGATTAAATCACAGACAATATCTTCCCCTTATGGTTAAAAATAGAAGCCTTTACTAAAAACTAAATTTAAACATGAAATATCAAAATAAACTGTTCATACTAAATGCTGTTACATGGATTACCTGTTCTAGAAACCACTGAAACCTCTGAGCTGGGGACACAGTGCTGTTGGTGGGGTGCTTGCTTAGAATGCTAAGAATCTTAGCTTCAACCTGAACACTGTATAAACCCAGTGTGTTGCAGTCAGGGGGTGAGGAAAGACATTATAAGTTTAACAGCATCCTTGACTACATAGCAAGTCTGAGGGCAGATTGGGCTGCACAAAGCCCTGCTTCAGACATATGCAAATCTCAGGATCCTACCCTAGTTGTGTTAAACCTGTCTCTATGAGGATTTGACCCAAGAATCTGTCATGTTAATACCCTTAACCAGTTCTTTTTACCACACACATAAATTGATCAACTGCCAGCCCATATAATAACTGTGGCTGCAGAGTTAGGAGAGTAAAACAGAGAAAAAAACTTTTTTTTCCTTGAAGAAGTAATCATTCACAAACTAATCAGATGTGCAGAACACATGGTTAGGTGAGTTGAACATTACCCTAAGTTACTTGTCTGAAGATACAAGAAAAGTGATCAAATTTTCTATTGATAATAGAAAAAGTTTAAGCTGGAGGAAGCTACAGAGGATAAATGTATGTTGATGCTGATGGTGACCTCAATAGACATCTGCTAGATATCTTTTCAGTAAATTCATTAAAAGTACAACTAAATGTGATTGAATTTTTCTATCTCTGCAAGTCTCATATGAATAATTCACACATCAGAAAAAAGAAAGCAATCTTTTGTTAGGCCATGCATGTGTTTTCTGACTTTTGGTGCAGAAAATATAGTGGGTTGCCTTAGTTATACAGCACTGAACCCAGGGATTAAGTGCAGCGCAGACAAGTAGATTTGTGTGACATCTATGAAGACGATAATTGAATTCAGGAGACAGAGGGTGTTGACCCTGGCAAAGTAAACCCATCATATTCAGAACTGTGCAAGATGGTGGTATTTGAATTTCATCAGAAGTCAATGCCATGAGCAATCAGTACTTAGCAGCTAATCTCTCTTGATAGCACTTTTAGCTTGGCTGATTTATTAATTCATTCAAAGAAGAAGTGCCTCCATCTCTCTTGTTGACAGCTTTTAAAGTAACTAGCTTCTGTCTTCTAATGAGAAAGTCTATAAGTCTCTTTGGATTGGGGAGCTCTAACAGTTTCTCTAACAACAGATAGCTTTTCATTTGTATAGCAATAAAAAAAAAACCCTAGTAAGAATCTTAAGACCAATGTAGAAGTGTGGAAATACACTCCATGGAAGCAGCCAAAGATATGAGCTTCAAGTTAAATATTTTTGAGGACCACACTGAAGCATATGTTTAGGATCAACAACAGCAGAGACTGATGTGATATGAACAGAAACTCTTTGATTTGATCCTATCAAACCAATTAGAAGGTACAATGACTCAATTCTTTTAGAATCAATATTTCTTTTTTTAACTTTGATTAACTTTATTAAAATGAACTTAACACTAATATGTATTTCTACAAACCATTGAAGACATTATTTAATCTTATTTTGAGAAAAATATGGATAAACCACTTAGAACATACTTAGGACCTGTACAAATATCCATTAATCTTTTATTTATAAATCCTAACAAATCTTGAGCTTACATTATTGGTGATAAGACAAAAATCATCTTTTCATTTTTTAAAAGTCATGAGTTATTTATATTGAAAAGCCTCTACCTGTTGTAGTACAATTGGATAAAATGTGTAACTAACAGACAGGATAGGCAGGAGGTCCCAAGGACCCAGGGTGGCTTAGTTCAGCATCCACTCCAAGCAGATCTGCTTTCCTCACCCCCAACATCAAGACTGGGTCAGGTGTTTCTCTGGTGGGAATGGGCTCTAAGGTGCCAGTCCAAGGTATTTTAGATCCCAAGCTGTTCAGTGGTTGTAGTCTTCAGCTTGGACATGCTTTGCTTTTTGTTTAAAGTCCACTAATGAGTGAGTACATCCCCTGCTTCTCTTTCTGGGTTTGTGATACCTCGCTCAGGAGGATATTCTCCAAATCCATCCATTTGCCTGCAAATTTTAGGATATCATTTTTTCTTACTGCTGAGTAGTACTCCATTGTGTAGATGTACCACAGTTTGCTAATCCATTCTTCAGTTGAGGGGCATCTAGGTTGTTTCCAGGTTCTTGCTATTACAAATAATGCTGCTATGAACATAGTTGAGCTAATGCCTTTGGAGTGTGACTGTGGGTCTTTAGGTTATATACCCAGATGTGGTATTGCTGGATCCTTGGGGAGATTGATAGAATCAATCCTTCAATATATTTTATTAACCTTTTTATTAATACACATGTAATTATGATGAATTTTTTGACTTTTTTCTTTTTTAAAATTTATTTATAAAATAAAGTCTTTTTTCCCATGTATCCCCTTGTTCTCCCTCCCTTCCCCCTCCCAACCCCTCCCAGTCGGCCTTTAGCCTCAAAAATTTTTAATCCACAGTATTAACAATTCATTCCTAGAATTTGATGATAACAAAATAGAATAAAAAATGAAAATTTGCTGATGCTCATTATAAACCTGGCCATTGATTTCTGTATTTATCTTATTTCTCTCTCATAAAAATGTTGAGGGAGCAAAGGTTTAGATCACAGAGATCAGAGGAATCTAACCCTCCCTCGGGGCTTTTGAAAGCAGTTAAAACATTGTTAAATACTTCTAAGAATATTAACTCTAAGTCTTCATTTTAAGTATTTTTTTGTTTCTTTTGTGAATGTGCAAAATTGTTGGGTGCTGGCCATCTTTCCCCTTGAATGACAGCTGGCAGACTCTCTCCTTATGTCAAGTTGCCTAGAACAAGGAGCTGTCACCTAATAGGCTCTCTTTTGGCAATGCAATTCTGAGATGCCCCCTCTCTGATTTGTACACTATATGGTAACTGTGAGGAAACTGCATTTCAGCTGCAGAGATGACTGTAATTAGGGCTGCTGCAAAAGCCATGAACTCTGCTTCTGAAGGTTTTGCTCCAGTTATGGCTTCTCAGTGTAATTTGCATTAGTTTTGAAAGGCTCTACTTTGGACAAGACAAGCATCAGATGACTGCTCATCCTGCAATTATTTTTTCTCAGCACAGAAGAAGGAAATACCTCTTTTGTGATTCAGTAAAATAAGTTTTTGATGGAATGAGAGGCTTATGATTACTTCATAGGCAAGACTTGTGACTAGTTATGGGTACAAATGGAATCTATGGACATGCAAGGCTATGCTAGATGCACTTGCTAACTAGCACAAGTGAGCTGCTCTCCTTTTATAGTTTTTTTTTTTAAAAAAAGATTTCTTATTTGGGTTAACTAGAAGCTTCTTCTGTGTTTCTAACCCTGAGAAGACAACATAACTTTTCTTGAATTGTCTTTTATTGCCACTTAAAAAAATCATGGGTAGAGTGATCTAAGCTGTTAGTATTAAGAGTGATGAAACCCTTGACTTCAAGCCATGGACACACTAGAAGCTAAGATTCACCTGGGGAATAATTTTTTAGGCTATCAGCCCAAGAACTCCAAAAGCTGTAAGCCCTCAGCTCATTCAGTGAGGGAAGAATTCCAGAGAAGACATAGACTATAAAGGAGGAAGAAGGTAAGGCGTAAAGAATAGCTACAACTCCAAAAGACAAGAGGATCCAAAGAGCTCCAAAAGCTGTAAGCCCTCAGCTCATTCAGTGAGGGAAGAATTCCAGAGAAGACATAGACTATAAAGGAGGAAGCAGGTAAGGCATAAAGAATAGCTACAACTCCAAAAGACAAGAGGATCCAAAGAGCTGAAGTAATGAGCTGTGGTTACTGGAAGCACTAGTTTCAGAGGTGTCAAGAGTTAAGAGCAAGTGTTCCAACATCCAGGGCTGGACTTCAACACCAGCTGGGGGAAGTAGGAGTGTTGTATGAGATTTCTGGCTAGGCCTAGCCCCATAGTCCAAATGAATCTCTCCTGTCTAAGGCCAAAACAATTTCTTTATTATCCAATGGTCTTCATAGCATACACAAAGACATTCCCCATCATAGAAGGATTTGAAGACCCCAAGATTTCTCTGTCCTGTGCATCTAAAGCTATATCTTTAGGTTTGCATACTTGAGGAGAAAAGTCTGCAGTTTTTAAGAGCCAAGAGTCATAAGCTTCTGTAGTCTCAAGCCTGATCCCTAAGCTGTTGACTCAAAGAAGCTCAGAGTTGCCAACACTGAGGAAGCTGTCATCATGGTTCCACCCAAATACAGCAAATGAGCACCCAGGTTGTCATTGATAACCCAGTGTGGTTAATGCTAATTATATTCATTTTGAATGAGTCCTTTGAATATAAGGAAAAAATTGCAAGCAACATAATTTGGGTATAAATTTATTTTGCCTTATTCCAAAGCTCATGTGTATTCAAGAAGGAATCTCAATACATGACATTTAACAGGATTTTGTTACCTATCAGTCTTATCTTGTAGGTCCATACTTGGAATGCAGGAGCTGCATCATGGTCGATACTACATTTATTATATTACATTGTGTGTGTGTGTATGTGTGAGTGAAAGTCAGAGGATAACTTGCAGGAGTTAGTTCTCTCCTTCTACCATGAAGGTCTCAGGAATTGAACTCAGGTCATCAGGCTGCAGGATTCAGAAGCCTTTAACTCTAAGTCATCTTACTGACCAGTGATATTTCATTTAGAGCATGAAAAATATCCAATCATCAATATTTAAATTTCATCTTCATTCAACTGACTAGTCCTAATGCCTTCATTATAATGACCAATATATAAAATAGCTTTTATGATGTTTGCCTCTAAATTTTACTTATGAATTCCTATAAAATGTCCCATGTCAATGCATTTTAACTGTCATATTCCTCTTCCTGTTCATCCTAATTAGTGAGTAATTCATATAATATTTAATTTTCTTGACTGTAAGCAACCATATGTAAGAAATCAGGTCATTATTGTTCTTCAGATGTTATTTGGCAAGATACCACAAATACTTTTTGAAAGTTGCAATGATCTTGCCCTTGCTCCTTTCAGTGATTACAACATTTCCACAAGATTCCCAAATTTTCATTTTACATCTATTCTTTGCCAGAGGAGATGCTCAAAATTGGCAGCATCCATGATTCCATCTTCTATGGTGTGGGTACAGCTTAAGGTAAACTTCAAAACCTGTTTGATTTTTTTGTTCCCCTTCCCCACAAGGTTTTTCACAAGCCCCATGGTAGCAGCAGAAGCCAAAAACTATAAAAGTATTTATGGTACCACTTACTGTGTAATACATGATAGATGAGCTTCAAATGCTTATGTGATTTTTAAAATACGATACTGCTTAATCATAGAAAACAATGACTTTAATGAAGGCATATTCTCTTGCTAGAACTCAACAAGTGAATTATTTTGTTTGCAAAAAGATAAATGTATTCTACTTTCAAATTGTCAGCTGTTCTCAATGGGGGGTGGAATAGTGGTTTGCTACATTGAGAGCTTTATCTCTTTTCATTTTTACTAGGGAAGGAACAGTTACCACCTCCCACCCCTGCTACCTCATACCTGGATGTATCTGAAAATCTTAAACAATCTTTTGTTATTCTTTGCTTTATTTTTAAAAAAATAATATTTTATTCTTTCAGAATTCCATAAAGTATATTTTGGTCATATTTATACTCCTCCCCCAAATCTTCCCAGATTCACTCCTGCTTTTCTACTCATTTCAATTCTTGTTATCTGTCATCCAAGTCATCTTTGTTGCCCAAATACTCCTTATGTGGAGCTTGATCAGGAGTATGGCTGGCTTCCCTAGAATCCCATCTTTAAAGAAAACAAATCTTGCTTTTCTCAGTAGCTATCAAATGTCAATAATATCTTGACTAGAGGTGGGACTTCATGCCTACCTATTGCTTCCATGTTGGGATTTTATCTGGATTGAATTTTTTAAAAGTCTTTTGTATGCTTTCAGAATTGGTATGAGTTTACATGTGCTATTGCCCTAGTGTGACCAGAAAATACTGTTTTGATTTGTTTTGTAATACACCCCAGGAGTCAGTTGAAAAGAAAAAGACTAATTTATTCAACAATGGGAAGAGCCTTATATATCCTCCTCCCAGTACCTAGGCTATGTCAAGATCTGATGACTTTATGCAGTCACCTTTCATTATCTGGGCACAATCAGGACCTCTGACACTGTCTATTTCTAGGCCCTCAGGCAGACCCCTAGGTTTACTTATAAGGAAGTACTTTATGTGCATGCCTTAGCACCTTGTTTGAACCAATTTCCTTGGTCCTATGGGCCTGTCTTACTAGATTTATGTTCAAATATCTTAAATATGAAATCATTGTGCTTAAATAATTGATATGTCAATCAATAATTATTATTGTTTCTTTTTTCTTTTTTAAATTTATTCATTTTTTAAGGATTAAACACAATTGGCAAATTCTTAACAAAATTAAACAAAAAAAGGAAAACCTACTTCAATAAAACTAAAAATTGAAAGGCAAACATTATAACAGATATGAATAAAATTCCAGAATATCATAAGGACATACATTATAAATTTGTTTCAATAAATTGAAGATTCTGAAAAACCTGGTGAGTTTTTAGATAGCAAAATTAAACCTAAATTCAATGAATGATTTTAACAAATGCATACTTTGTAACCTTGAAATAATAACAAAATACTCCATACTAAAAATAAAAAACAGCAATAACAGAAACAAACACAAGAAAATATGGACTTACTGCAGAATTCTACTAAAACTTAAAAAACTAAGACAAATACATATCATATAATTCCATAAAACTTAAGAAAATAAACAAAGCCTTTAAAAGTTACAAAGCCAGTGAAATCCTGATATTAATCATAGTATTTCTTCTTTTCATTTTTTTCTTTTTTATATATTTATTTATTATTTGGTGTTTTTACATCCTGTACCCCATCAAACTCAGATATCAGACCTCTCAGAATCATACCCACTCTTATGATCTCCCCATTTACAAAACCGCCCAATTCATGCTACTCATTTACTTTACTGGAGCATAATTAAACTCCCTGTGGCCAGACCCTTAAAGAAAACAAGTCTTTCCTCACCCACACCCCTGCCAGAGGCCATTAATGTAGAAGTGAGACACTGTGTCATTTAGCTATGTTTTAGCCTTGAGTTCTTGTGAACAAAGGGCCATCAATTCTTATAGTAAGTGAATTCTGCAATAACTGTCCCAGAAGAGTGGGTGCCAGGGCTCCCTAACTCCTTTGTGTCTATACTTTAAGTGACCGGGTCATGCTCTCAATAAAAGAATTCCTTGGGTTCAATTTTAAAAATAGGGCCAATGATCAAGAAAGCAAATGAATCCATTCTAAATCTTTTTTTTCTTTTTTTTCGACACCAGGAAGCAGAGGGCTTTCTTTCCATAAACAATTGCAGGGATCCCTTCAGCAGGGGTTCTCAACCTGTGGGTTGTGAACTCTTTAGGGGGTTGAATAATCTTTTCATAGGGGGTCACATATCAGATATCCTTGTGTATCAGATATTTACATTATGATTCATAACAGTAGCAAAAAATGCAACCTACAGTTGTCAAGTAGCAACAAAAATAGTTCCATGGTTGAGGGTCACCACAACATGAAGAACTGCGCCAAAGGGTCACAAATTTAGGAAGGTGGGGTACTGCTTCTCTAGTAAGAGATTAGAAAAGATACATTAATATTCCCTAACAGTAAGGCAATATATAAGTGTCTTTGACCGACAAGGAGAAATATTTGACTACCACACAGTACCACCTACAGAAAACACACACCAGAAAAGAGACAAACGAAAGATTTTTTTCCTTGGTATGACTTCTTGTTTGTTTCTATTAAAGCAGATTCTTTTAAGGACTTCTATAGAATACAGGGCGTTTTTGCTATTGTCTACAATATGTGCTATAGTTTGTGGAGAAGGAACTCAAACTTGGAAAAGCATGTACGGCTGCACTTGAGTTAATCAGATGATAACACACCTAGAACACCTACAAAAATTTTGTTCAGGACAAAAGATCTATTGAACCCCCACTTCTTAGGCCCCAATGTCTTTTTTTATAATCATGATATATAGCATAATTAAATCTTACCACTTTATATTTTTTAGAATTTCATGCATAGAATTATATTTACATCATGTCTACTCCACCATCTCTGTACTCCAACTCCTCTAGCACCCTTTGCAACTACCTTCTAAATTCATGACCCCTTCCTAATTATTATATGTTTATAATTGATACTAACAACTTAGCCAACTATCAATGGCTTGTGAGGCCATAAACCCTAGAGGATACTGCCATTTTCCAAAACCAGTATAATTTTTAATTGCATTCTAAATGCCTATTCTTATACCAAAAGATATGTGTAGCTTGTACTACTCCAATGTTCCAATATCTTAAAGGCCTACGATATGTCTCTTATACACATGCTTTCCCTCATCCAAGTCTGTTCTTTGAAAATTCTCTGAAAGAATTTTAAAGAATTGTTATTAGTCCATAGCACTATATCCAAAAAGGGTTTCTTGGTTTTTATTTAAATTATTTTTTTTAAGAAAGAATAGAAAGTAATAGATTTCATTATGGTATTTTCATACATATGTGTCAATATGCTTTATTTCTAATTCTCAAATTTACTTTTAATGGAGATCAAATCTTTAAGTAGAAAATAGAATTTATGTCATATCTTTAACTTGATGATGAAGAGTACCTGGATAAGGGAAATGAACCTTAGTTAAAACTGGAAAATACACTATTATGGCCTTTACCCTCAAGTGTAACTTTTGCTACATTTGCTCTAAATAAAGGGTAAAGACAGTATGACACATAATTTACTTGTTTGTGATGGCACACACATTTACCTTCTTTGTGACAATCTTATTCTTAGTAAGTAAATGTGTCCTGCTCACCAGTTATGCACTTCAATAGCCTATTCAGAGACAAAGGAAACTTTTCTTTTTCCTAATAATAAATATAGAGCAAACTTCTGAGAGTATATTTTATCTTCCATATGTGTTTTTTTTAGTATCTTGATATTTAGCCTCAACCAACTTTAAAATATCAGTGTAATTATTTTATTTTTAAGCAAGAGTTAACTGTACTTTAAATTGATGAGGTACTTTTCTACCAGCTCCCCCCCGCCGCCAGTTTAATCTTACATAAATATGCAAAATAGATAAACAAGTTATGAATCTCTGTGGAAACAATATATATAACAGACTCAGAACTAGATTTTTTTTTTGAGACAGGGTTTCTCTGTAGCCTTGGCTGTCTTGACACTCGCTCTTTAGACCAAGCTGGCCTTGTACTCAGAGATCCACCTCCCTGGATCAGCTCTGCCTCCTGAGTTGCTGGGATTAAAGTTGTGTGCCACCACCACCCAGCTGAGAAACAAATGTGATTACAATAGTCTTCAAGACTGATCTTTCTTCAGCCAAGAGATAACCAAATATAAATTTTCAGTCAAATTGTATGTAGAGATGTAATCACTTCAGGGTATGGAAGAACTGTCAAAGAATCCAGAACAGAATATATTAATGTTTCCCCCAAAATGAGAGTAATGTAATTTTTGTCTGGGTTTCAATGTATATTTTGCTTTCTAATGCTGATGATTAAATCATAGGCTTTCGGCAAATGCTTTACCAATAACCTGAAACTTAAGTTTTCACTTCTAATCTGTTTCTATATAGAGTCCATTAGTGTCCCTTGCTTTAAAAAAAAAAAAAAGAGTTTCTCTTCCTGTCTCTCTGAAGCTAGGGTTAGATGAAAAACTTAGAGTGTCTGTAGTGGGATTCATAGGTTACACAAGGAAGTGCTTGTGACATCAGAGAATCCAGACCCTGATGGGGCATGGCCAGAATCATGGAAATGGAAATCACCTTCCTGTTTGTTCCTAGTTTTCAAGACCAAACATCCAGCATGGGAAGTCTGACTCTCCTAGAATTGCATTAAGTTACCTTGTATCTTTGAGTGCTTATTTAACCCTTTAATAAATATTAATTCTTATACGATATATTGCATTGAACAATTTCAGTTACATCTGGCACCCCACGTTGAGTGCCATATGTTGTAAAGGTTTCTTTCCCCATACGGGCCAGAGGTCTATCGTGTCCATGACTGTTTTTTCCCAAAAAGTGACTCAGACACTTACATGAATTTCATCCTGTTTGTCCTATGTCTCAGGCACATTGCTATCTAACTCTTTCATCTTAATTCAACCCATTTCCATTAATCTATCTGCCCACATGCCCACAACTCACCTGAGTCCCTTACATGGTTCTTCTTTGGTGGCTGGATCATGTCTGTCTGACTCAGCACTCCTCCTACCTGAACCTCAATTTCCCCACCTACTTCTTCTACAGTGCCCTGGCATGGCCAAAACAGTTTCTCTATTTAAAGAATGATTTTTACAGTATATAGAGAAGCATTCACACCACAAGTGTTTTTTTTTTTAAAGACATTGTTGGTGTCTAACAAATAATTGTCATATCTGTAATCTATTTTGCAAACAGAAAATATAACCAGACCATATAAAGAACAGTCACAAATTAATTCTTAGAATATGAAACACCCAGCAAAGACAAAGATTTGAACAAGCATCTATCAAATAAAGACACTTAAAATGCCAATAAATATATTAGAGATGTTTGATTTTATTATTCACCAATGAAATACAAAAGCAATGAATAACTATAAATTGATCATGAGGTTGCTAAAAGGAGAAAAATGGTAAATACCATAAGCAATTTCAACTGATAGGACTGTAAACTAAGACAATTAGTTTGGAAAACATAATATCTTACAAAAACTGAACAAATTCATGCTCTGAACCTAGCAATTTTGCTCCTAGCTACTCAGGCAATATAAATGTTCTTGTATGATCAACAAAAGACATGAGCAAGAATGGACACTGCAAGCTTATTCAAAAAGTTAAACCCTGGATTCAAATGCCTATCGGCACTATGGATAGACGAATTTTTATAAACCAAAGTAAGACAAAAAAGTACATATAAAGATAATTGCATTATCTGAAGTACAAATACAAGGGTCTCTAGTACATAAAGTTATGAATCAAAATATAGCTATGTTTAAAAATGGGAGATAATTGAAGAAGACCTTTTAGATGCTAGCTTTATTCTATTTTGTTTTCCTTTGTTTTCTCTCCATTGATAGTTGTTACATGGGGATGTTCAATTCATGGAAATTTCTTGAGCTAAAAACTAAGATGTTTTTAAATTCTCTTCACATGTGTTATGTTTTAGGGCTCTGAAATTCCTAGTTGGTCCCAGTATTGATTAAGTGTATACTAAGTAGCAATAATTAGATCATTATTTGAGTAGCTTATCATCTGAAAATGGATTAATAATTACCCTATTTTAGGGCAACTTGCATAGCTCAGTGGTAGAATACCTTACTAGTATATGTAAAATTGTACTAAGAAAAGTCCATAGGGTCATGGAAATTGGCTCAAACTAGTTGCCAAGTACATAACGTACTGTCTCATGAGCCAAACTGGAGTCTGCCTGAGGGCCTAGTAATAGTATCAGAGATCTGGATTGTACTCAGCCAATGAGGAACTGCCATACAATATTACCAGATGGTAACACAGTCTGGGTGCTGGGAGGAGCGTATATAAGGCTCTCTCCATTGTTGAATAAGTGAGTTAGTCCTTTGCTTTTCAACTGACTCCTGTGGTTTGTGCTGTGATTCTTCACCTTCTCACTCCCTCCCTCCAAGGGAATTGTTAGGACTCAGCAACATAGAACTTTGAATTCAAGCTTCAAACAGATTTACTTTATCTTGTAAGAATCTATGTAGCTAATGAATGAATAAATTATTGCAAAGTCAGTTAATGAAAGAGATCATCTATACTTCATCATTTTTGTTAAATTATTTCAAGAGACATACCCTTATTACAGTTAATAATATTGTATTGTATATTTAAAGCTTTCTTGGTAGATTTTAAAAGGTATCATCATAAGAAATACAAGTATCTATTGAGGATTATGAATGTATCAATTAGTTTGATTGTGTTAATCATTCTAAATGTGCATATATACATATATATATCAAACTTGTACTTGCTAAACTTTAGATATATATATAATTTTTATATAACAACTACACTTCAAGAACAGTAGAAGAAAGGGGGTAGAGATTGTATGAGTAAGCAGGGGTCAGGATCTTGATAGGAAACCCACAGGGACAACTGACCCAAGCTCCTGGGAGCTTACAGAGTGAGTTTAGACTGACAGCTAAGAAACCTGCATGGAACTGACCTAGGCCCTCTGCATGCGGGTAATAGTTGAGTAGCTTAGTCTGTTTGTGGGACTCCTAGCAGTAAGACCAGATCTATCCCTGATGCATTAACTGGCTTTTTGGAACCTATTCCTTATGGTGGGATGCCTACCTCAGCCTTGATGGGGGGGGTGGAGTTTGTTTGTACTTCAACTTGATATGCCATACTTTGCTGACTCCCATGGGAGACCTTACCCTTTCTAAGAAGTGGATGAGTGAGGCAGAAAGAAAGTGGAGGGAGGGAATAGGAGGAAAAGAGGGAGTGGAAAATGTGGTTGGTATGTAAAATAAATGAAAAGAATAATTTAAAAAAGGTACTTCCACCATGAGGGAAAAAGAAGGTTGGAAGAAGTAGAACAGACAGTTGAAGAGATGGCTCAGTGGTTATAAGCATTGGCCAGTCTTCTAGAGGACTCAGGTTTGGTTCCCAGCACTTACATGGTGTCTTCAGGGGACTTGATGTCCTTTTCTTGCTTCCATGGGTATTCATCATTTGCATGATATGGACATGCATGGAAAAAACTTACATACATAAAACAATAAAATAACTTTTAAGTAGAGTTATAAAAATAGTTTTCCATGGGCTCTTCATTACCCACTAAAATTAAGAATGTTTTAGGTGGCTTTTCAGCTAATTTTTATTATTTTTCACATATATGAGTTGATATTTCTTATTTTATATCAGTTGTGAAAATTTTGGAAAATATCATTTTTAAAAAAATTAATAAACAAGCCTGGCTATACATAGACAAGAAGACCACAACTACTCCCTGAAAATAGAATAAAATAAAATAATAAAGTGGGTGAGTAGAGAGGTAGAACTAAAACTGAACCAAATAAATGTGCAGTGCTTCTGACATACTCTCAGATAATAATGATCTTTTATAAAATGTTGTGCCTGCTGATGTCCTTGGAAGAAAATGTACTATAAAGTCCAATAAGGTCTCAATTTTAAAAGAATTCATTTCCAATAGCTTTTCAAGAACCCAAACAGCAGCTGGTACAATTGTCCTGTGTTGTTTCCTTGGAGACCTCATATCCTCCCCCAAGTAAGAGACAGACTCCAACTCTCATTGGCTGTGACTCTGTAGGCACAGATGCCTAGTTATAGCTGAAAACTGATGGATATCTCAAGAATCTTAATAAAGTAAGAAACAATATGCTACTAATATTACCTAGACATGGTTAATGAGGTAAGAAACTCAATTTCCTCTTAAAAAATTCAATAAAGCCTATTAGAGACAGGGACTGACGGGCTTTTCTCTATGCCTTTAGTAAAAGAAGACTATACTTGTTTGATTCTGTTGTTATCTCCAAATCTTGTCTAAGCTCTCAAGTAGTTATGTATCAGTGAGATAGATAATGTTTCCTGTCTTTAGATAAATTTGAACTTTATTAGCATTCAAGGCAGCAGTTTCAACTTCTCGACTTTGTTTTATATCAACAGAGACTGACAGCATGGTCTAACTCACGCCTATTTGCCCTTTCCTTAGTATCCATCATTTAGTTTTTATTTATCATTTAATTGTTTGTATATTTATCCTCTGCCTTTCACCTTTCCAACCTCCATTACTCTCTAACATTTTTCTCCTATATTAATTTTTTTAATATAGGAGAAATCATTTTTCCTATATTAATGTTATTTACATACTTTTTGCTTTCTTCTATGATGGTAGACATTTTGCCTGTTTTGAGGTTTTGCTAACCTTGTAAGTGTTTTCCTAGAATTGTGTGCATTAGTAGTCATTGGATACTGTGATGAGCTATGGCTGTATGCATGTAAAGGACTTGTATGAATGGGGTGGAAGATATTATGATGATAATTTTTTAGAAATAAACACATTCATAAATGCTCTGTCATAGGAAAATATTCATATTTTAAGCCTCTTTTTTCTGACCACAGTGACATGAAAGTTCTCTTTCATGATTTTTATTATAAATTATCTAAGCAACACAACTTGATTCATCAGTATGATACCAGCATCCATATCTTTTTTCAGCAATGTAAGATCTGAGTTAGAGCAAATAAGATCAAGTTAGAGCAAATAAAATCACATGCAATTGAGCATTACTCAGGACTCCACACTCAGGAGAACATTATGTTTTATTAAAGCTCTACTATTGCTATCTTGGCATTCTTAGTCATTTTTGATAGTTATGTTTTATAAAACAACACATGTACATTATTTATACTTGTCTGTGTAGTCAAATGAGATGACTGTCCACATATGTAAACAGAGAACATAAATTTAGCATGAATGTCTGTCTTCATGCCTTTCTGTGTACATATAGTGTTTCTTGCATCCTAACATGCAGAATTCCTGTAGATCCTTTCACTTTAGAGTGATTGAAGCCTAACATTTATAAGAAAGATGTTGCTAGTGAGGTAGTCCTTGGTTTCCTTGCCTACAAGAGCTTGCTTCTAATATTGATGCCCAATAACTTCAAAACATGAACTATCAAGGAAACTTAACATGTTCTTTTTTATGTTACTTCTATGTAGCATATGGCCATGTAATCTGAAAATAATGCATACAAGAAAGAGAAAAGATAGAACAAATTAAGGTTTCTTTTCTTTTGAGTCCTTCCGTATCAACAGGATGCTAAAATTGAGTTATACCATAATAAGAACAAAAGTAAGTTACAGTTGTTCAGTATTTCTACTGTTCCAATAAGACAACATGAGTTTGAGCTATGAAATTGCCTTTATTTCACGTGGTACAGATTGCATCATTTAGGCAATTTTACAGATAAATTCAAAGGCTATATGTTAGCATCTAAAATTGACAGTGTACAATATTATGTCAGAGTGGTAAAGTTTTATGCTAATAATTTGTCATTTCAAATATCACTAAAAACAACTAGAAACTTATTGTGGAAGATCAAGAGGACAGGGGAAGCAAACTACAGAGGAAAAGTAGAAAGGGAAAGAAAAGAAAATGAAAAAGGATCTTTATATTTAATTCATTGAAATAGATTGTTAAATAAACAAGCTCCTCATCTTTGTTTCTTTGTTTGCAAATTTTATAGCTGTCTGCATGCAGATCTGAGAATATTTCTGCATTTTTTAGGCAAACGATAAAAAAGAGATAATTTTACTCAACTGATATGGGTTAGTGGATATTTTCATAGATCAAGAAGAACAGAAGGGAACCTGTTTCTTTTCTCTATTTTATACACCAGGAATCCTATGATTTCCATGTTGTGTAGGTTTTCTACTGGATTTAGCGGCTACCTGTTTCAGCAAGGTTACTGTAAGATGACATTAGAAATTAGATCAAAGTAAATTTTCCATTCACTTATACATAATTATTCATTCAAGTGTACTTACTGCCTCTTACGCAATAAGTACAGATTGGGTTGTGTTGAGTTACTGCTATGAAAATTACAGGCAAAGTTCTTGCCCTCATAATGCTCTCACAATATTTAATGTATTACTAATTAGTGAAGAGTGGTGACTCTTAGATTGTCCTATCAACAATTAATATAACTTATCATTTCACATTTCTCATGAATTCACATACATCTGTCTACATACCATGATAAAAAGGGATGTAGGGTGATTTAGATGATGAAACCTCTGAGTTTAGGTGTGAAAACTTTCATTTTCCCTTGGTAGCAGCTTTTTCTTTTTAAAAACATTTTAGGGTGCAGCAGAGATGGCTCAGTAGTTAAGAACACTAAATGCTTTTCCAGAAGATCTGGGTTCAAGTCTCATAACCCACATGGTGGTTCATAACCATTTATAACTCCAGTTCAAGGGAATCCAATCATCTCTTCTGGTTTTCACAGGCATCAGGAACACACATGGTGTACAGAAATACACACAGGTAAAGCATACTTAATTTTAAAAATACTTTATTTTTAAATCTGTGTGTGGGGGAGGGTTAAGTATATGCATTTAAGTGTAGATGCTCATCGAGAAATATGGTGTTGAGTCCCCTGGATCTGGAGATTCAGATGATTGCAAGCACTGGATGCGAAACTTAGGTCCTCTGCAAGAACAATATGTGCTCTAAAGTGCAGAGCCATTGTAGACTGAGTAGCAGCTTTTCCCATTCAAATGATGTAAATAGATTTTTTTTCAGTTCTTTGTATTGATCTAGGTATTCATCACTATGATTTTCCTCCTTGAAGCTACTCAGTCTTAGCAGTGAGTAAAACCTTCTTCTTCATCCAGGCTGAAAATCTCACTGTCACATTTGGTCTGTTTCCTTGCAGCCCACATTTAATCAATTCTACTTCCACAATCTTCTTGAGATGCATGTCTTCCTCTCTGTTCTCTCTCCATCATGCTTTATTATGTCTCACCTGCAGCACAGCACCACTCTTCTTTCAGACTTTCCTTTCTCTAAATCCCAAGACCACTTTCCTTATAATTATCATATTCAATTTCTTAAAGGATAATTCTGATGACCTCTAGACTAGACTTTTACTCTAGACCTCAAATCCTATAGTAACGCCTGTTACCCTCTCACAATGCAGCTGTGGCTTTTAAGATCTTTCACAACATAATGTTATGACACCTCATCAAATATGTCCATGCTGTTCATGTTGTTCCCTCCATCTTCAGACCATATATCTACACTTAGAAACCCCACCTACCCTACAAGTTGAAATATTTCATGCTTCCTTTCTTTCCTCAAAGGGAAAAGGGTAACTGACTTACTTATTCCTAAAATCTCAAATATTTTATTTGAACATGTTTCACAATGCTTAGCTTCTTTCCCCTTTTATACATTCTTTACTATAATGTTATGTAATTTAATGGTATGTTTACATAGTAATGGCTACATTGTTATCAGTATAATATGTATAATAATCTGCCTTCAGATATTTGAAACTCAAACTTGGTTCATAGATTCCACTAAAAATGCTTTTTAAAATGGGAAAAATAATTAGGTGATAATTTTTCCCCTAGATGATCAAGTGATTACCAAGAGGGATAAAAAAGACTGAAGAACATTCTGAAGACCTATTGAGGCCTTCAGAATTTGACAGTTTCATACATGTCTATGATGCATTTTGTTTCCTTTCCATCCTATTATATTCTCTCATCCTTCTTACAACACTTCTCATTTTTCTTCCCAAGTTTCCCTCTTACTCTCATACCTTTCTTTATGATGCAATGAGTTTAATTAGAATTTCTGGCATAAGCATGGGTGGAAATTATTTACTAGAATACAAGCAACTTAAAGGTGCCCACGGCTATACCACTGAAAAAAATGATTCCTCTACTCTCAGTAGGCATTGACTGTAGCTACTCAGGACAAAATGGACCTTATGAGGCCCTCCTCCATTCATGATGAAATGTTGATGAGTCCTGTCATGTACAAATGTCTGCTTATTTACAACGGAATGCAGATCTCTTCTCAGTCTGATTCTGTACATTTTTGCAATGAGCATCATTGATATTTCCATCTTTCAGAACATGTCTTATGTATTTAGAAACATTCTCATGTCATGAGGCTCACTCTTTAAATATAAAAGTCATATCTCAAATTCCTAACCTCCTGTGCAGCTAGGAAACAAGCCTGTAACCTAGGATATACCAAACAAGGACAGTCATGTGAGATATTGATTTGCAAGTAACAAACTGGCTCTGTGAGGAGGTCTCATTTCTATCACAAGTAGTGGCAGATCTAAATCATGGAAGCAGTAGCAGCACAGATGTGGCATTGGCACTGGCAGTACTATCAGTTAAAGTCAATTAAAGGTCTTGGCACTTGGTCGTTGCCAGTAGCAGAAACTACAGCTTTTCATTATCCGGACAGTTCCAGGCTGTGTCCTTGGATAGTATTCCTGAAAGTCTAGTGTTAATACCTCTAGTGTTAATACCTCAAAACCTCCCCCCACCTAAGATACTCAGGACTACCTAACATTTATTTACAAATAGTATTCTTATTTTACATAACTGGAATGTGCCTTGTTCTAGGAACTTTAATGGATACATTCCTTGTTTGAGTTTGTTTCAGAACTGATTCCTCTTGCAAGCTGCCATACCAGACTATTTACTTATGTTTCCAGACTGCCTTCCATATGCTATGTTTCTGTATTTTTAGCATGTACTTTATATCCCCAGTTTCTGAAGCCTAGGTACATGCTACAGCTCTTAAGAATATGGAATGGAAGCATTTAGGCATATGCTGCAAACTCCTCTGCCACTTCTTGATTTACTTCAGCACACTGTTCACAGACTATTTTGCTGTCTCAATAGTGGCTATCTTCCAGGGAAGGTCATCTTTCCTGAGGCAATCTTTAAAGACAAAGCACCTGGCATGGAGGATTACCCTCCTTTACAACAGCTTGACTTTATTTTTTCAGGAGTCCTTTTCTTTAACCAAACTTAATGCCATCATTGCAAAAGTAGTACGTACATATAGTCCAGTGGTTGAAAAAATTCAAATAATACAGAGAAAGGAAATAAATATCTATTAATAACCGCTGACCAATCTTAGAGAGAGAGAAAGAGACAGAGAGACACAGTGAGACACAGGGAGAGAGAGCCCATTTTAAGAAACACTGGGGACCAGAAGCTGAAAGTCAACTCCTATGCCTACCCAGAGCCATTAAACGCTGCATGCTGTACAAACTGAAAACATCAACAGCCCTTAGCATATCTATCAAACAGGGCAGGATGCCACTGCCCCTCAAAATTGGAGGGACCTACAGACAAATGCAAAAGATAAAATATTGCTGAAACAATAAAATGATCTGCTTCAAAATATATACACATTTTATTGTACATGACTTTCTCAAGATCTTAAATCATCCTTGTGCTTACTACATATCAGTTATGAAGAACATTTGTATTTATTTACAGCTACATAATATTCTAAGGAGCTATTGAACTTTCCTATTCTGCATCAATTTTCCTTTAATGGATATTTATTTTTGTTCTCAGAATTTGTAAGTAATGAATGCCATAACAAAAGTTGTACTGCAGAAGTTACTGTGCAATTACTTGATCAAAAACCTATGCAATTCTGAAGGTTGGAGAGATGATTCCATCAGTAAAGTGCACATATTTGTCATGCAAGCCTAATCATTTAATCATGAATCCCCACCACACATATGAAAAAGCTAAGTGTATCAGCAATCCCAGCCTTGGAGAGGTGAAGGCAAGAAAATTGTTGGGACTCACTGCTCAGATAATCTAGCCAAACAGGGCAGCTTCAAGTTCAATCTCAAATAAGAGCAATGTAGGAAGATAGCTAACAACAACCTCTGGCTTCTACAGTTTCTTTCTGGCATGTGCAGTCTTCTTAGGTATTGCAAAAGCATCTACAACACCAGTTTGTACCACTCTATCTTCAGCCCAGTAATGTGGGATAGAGATGTTTACACTTAACCTCTACAGTATTTTATTAAAAGTTGTTGAACTTATGCCCATCTGATAGATTGTGGAAAAACTATATTAGATTCATTTTAATTTTCACTTTTTTATAAGTTAAACTGAGCATGTTTTCAAATTTCAGGATCCATTTTATATCACTTTAAAATTATACGTTTGTGTCTTTAGTCACAAACTCCTTTTTATTTTTTTTTCTAAATTGGGGTTTGGTCTTTCAATCATTGAATGTATGGGTTATTTTTTTGGGGGTGGAGATACTGCTATATACTGAAGCCATTTTCTCACAGACATTTGTCTATTTGTCTTTTTTATGTTATTTTATGTGGGATATAAAAAATTACATATTGAATTCACCATTACTTCTTTTATTATACTAGGATTCTGAACTATATGTAAAAAGGTTTTCCCAATCACATAATTGGTACAATTTCCATTTTTACAATAAATTTTTTTATCCATTGAATTTTGTTGTTTTTGATGTGAGCTATGGATCTTTCCATTTTATATATTAAAAACCCAAATGATTATCCAGTTGTCCCAATACTGTTTACCAGAAAGCCATCTTTATTACATCTTAATCTTTTTTAAGATAAGATTTTGTGAAGCTCACACTGACTTGAACTCACTATGTAGACAAAGATATTATTGAACTCCACATATAAACTTATGGGAATACAAGTGTGAACCATAAGGCTCACTTTATGTAGTGTAGGGTAATCTCATCTTGTACTTCTTGCCTACTAGCATCGTCTGAACTCTTATCTATGGCCTGAAAAACATTCTATATGATACTAGGTCTCTTTATAAACTTCTATTCCATGAGCCTATTTTAATTAGGTTATTTTATTTATAACACATAAAAAGATATGTTTGTGTGTGATTTTGTGTGTGTATGTGTGTGAAGTTTTCCTCATTCTAAACGTATTTCACTTCTCTTTTAAAAAAAACTTCTATAATTTTTGCCTTGATTAATTAGTCAAGACCATAGTATTATGTTCAGACACAGTATCTATGTCCAGCATCATAATTTTCTTTCTAATTTTAATAGGAAAAGAAGAAAAGCATTAATTAGTTCTGGTAAAGCATAATGCTCCATACAGGTTCCTGATAGATGCTTTGCTATGTTATTGGGATATAATATATTTTTTAATTATTTCCTGTTATGTAGAAAACTATTGTTTCTCTGTACTTGTCCACTTATAAATGATGCTACACTAAACATTGCATTGAGAGATATTTTATTTGGAGGAATGTCTTCAAATATTCCAAATCATGCTAGGCAGTAGTGGCACATGCCTTTAATCCTAGCACTCTGGAGACAGAAGGAGTCGGATCTCTGTGAATTCAAGGCCAGCCTGGTCTATAGACAGAATTCCAGCATAGCCAGGGCTACACAGAGAAACCCTATCTCGAAAAACAAAACAAAAAATTCTAAGTTATGAGAGAGCTAATCACTTTTCTAATTTAGAAACATTGATGTCCCATGGTATTTGGTGGGGGGAGTTTGTTGATGCATACATTTCATTGTTGGTGTTTCTAAGATTTATCTACCCTTAAGAATGTGATACTAGTCTTCTTGTCCTAGATCCTGTGTGTCAGCATTTTTTGTGATTTTTTTTTTCTATCTACATTCCTAATTTATGCTAATCTACAGTTCCCTTTTCTTCTTTTCTTTCTTCCAGGTATATAACATGAGGAAAATAAGGTGCCCTTCCTTTTTTTTTATTTTTTATTTTTTTTAATGCTCTGGAACAGTGTGATCAGAAAGTTTCTCCTTTCAATGACCATTAAACCAACTGGGCATCAAGTGTTTTTGAGGGATTACAGATTTAACTGTTGTTTACATTTCATTTTTATAAGTATTACTCCTCACATTTCTATTTCTTCTGGGCTGGTTTATGTCATTGTGTTTATAGTACATTGCGCCTAGTCTTTCAACTTGGTTTACATGAAATTATATGTAGTATTATAATACTACTAATTTTTTTTTTTAAACTTTATTTATTTATTTGCCTTGGTGTTTGCCTGGAACTGGAACTACAGACAGTTGTTAGCTGCCATGTGGGTGCTGGGAATCGAACCCGGGTCCTCTGGAAGAGCAGATGGTGCCCTTAACCACTGAGCCATCTCTCCAGCCCAATACTACTAATTTTAAAATCTGGATTTACACTTTTTCCCCTTATGATTTGTGACATCGCCTTTATTTTTCCTGATCTTGCTTGTTAACATTCAATTAGTTTAACTTAGATTTTCATGTTTATGTTTTTAAATGCATAGAGGAGTCTTGCTAACAATATAAAAATTTTAAAAGAAACCCATTCATGGATCTCACAGGGAGACACAATAGTGTAGAAACGGGGGGGGGGGAGAGTAAGAAATATTCCCACCCCAGAGACAGAGAAAGTGAGGAGAGCCATTTGGGATTATGTAGGAGGCAGGCAAAATAAAAGCATGGGGGAAGAGAGAGAGAACTGAGAGCTTTGGAAGAAGGTAAGGTAACTGGGAGTTGTGGAAAATCACTTACTTGTGGCTTAAAGTCAATCCCACATGAAAAGGAAGTTCTGTTTCCCATGGAGCAGAGAGGAAACCCAGGAGGAATGTGAATTGCATAGCAGGCATTGCCAGGTGAGGTGGGATGAGATAAAAGGAGGGTAGACTGCCGGCCTGTGGGCATGAGTGACAAATAAATTAAGGGGGAAAGAATGAATGCACGATTTAGTGCTGTTAGAGAATAACTGAAATATTGCACATTGCGGAAAAATCAGCATTATGTTTTACACATGTGACTTGTTTTATCTGCACAGCCACTCTATAATACACATATTACTACCATCATCCGTACAATAATATAAAATTAGTACATATAGCTATAAGAAGCTTTGCAAGGCTGAACAGTTTACCTTCCCCAAATCAGCCAGCTAGTAGACTCTTAATTTGGGCTCTGCTTCACCATACAGTCTGTGAGCTGCACACTGAGCTGGCACACTCTCTGCTCTCTTTGTTTCTTCCTACGAGCTCTCTAATGGGATAGCTGAACTTGACAGACACATTGTAACCATTTTGTTAAATTTAAAAAACATGAAACTGGCAGTGAACACTTGACACAGGTACTTCTTTTGATAAATGTTTCTAGCATGCCTGTCTTTTCAATACACAGAAGGAATTCTAAATCTGGTATATTATTTGTTCTGCCACAATCCTGTAAAATCTCAATAAGCAAGCAATATGAATGTTCACCCTTGGGTCATAAGTGTCCGATGAAAAAATATAAAAAGAAGCCATGTAAGTCTATTCTAACTAAGTCCTGATTTCTGCTTCTTTACTAGAGATTTCTAAGCGTTATTGTACTGTTTTAATTTAGAAATCTTGGATAGAATTGAAGTGGGATAAAAATTCTCTTGGAATTAAGCTCATTCAAATACCTTTTCAGCAGGTCAGGATTCTTGTACAGAAAATTTGTCATTGCATTCTCATTCATCACAACACAAGTCTTTCCATGTCAAGTAGTTGCTGCTGAGTGCACAGGAAGGAGGTGTACAGCTGGAGGGTCAGGTCTTTAGTGTTTAACTGAGAGGAAAAGCTCAGAATTATAGTCAGGACATGGTATCCATGGCAACTTGCCCAGCAGCTTTTAACTTTTCAACCTATCAAAAGATAATTCTTTGGTTTCCCTTCAATCTTCTTCCTTGCCTTTTTGGCCTATAGTCATAACGATCACAAATTCATCTAGTACTGTTATTTGCTAAACAATAAAATGCTGAATGATCATATTACATTATCACTAGTGAACACATACACCTTTACTAGTCTAGATTCCTGCAATTAATGGTATTTCACTCTCGTGGTAAGGCAGGGTTATGTGAAAACTCATCTCCGTTCTAGCTAAATAAAAGAGAGGAGAGCTTTGCCAGGCAGATGTTATTACTGGAGAATTGCATTAGTATACATGTAAACAATTATAACATTCACTGCAGCACAGCCTTGATTACTTGCACTGTTCAGCAACAGGAGGTCATAATTGATTCACTTTCCCTATTCACTGAAAATTAAGTGGAAAACCTTTATATTTACAACTTGCGTTACCAATTCCTCTGAAAGGTGCCTGTTTACTTTCCAGCTTGAGCTATAGAGTTCACTGAACAGAAATTGGCTCTTTCTTCCATGCCAGGGGATTTTGCAGACCATGAGGCTCCTGACTTTGCAAGTAAGGGATCCTAGGAACCCGTATGTTTCTGCAGAGATGAAGAATGTTGAAGAGAATGTTCAGTGTGTACAGATGCCAAAACACACTCTGAATTTTGCTTTCCTTTTGAAAATAAATCATTAATAATAGGTTTTTTTTTTTCAAACCTGAGGCAAATGATTGTTTGAGGCAGTACACTACGGGTTTATAGCATGGACTCTGGAGATGACTTATTTGGGTTCAAATCCGGGCTGTACATTGTACTAACTGTTGATTTTCAGCAAGAGAACAAGTCTTCCAGAGTATCAGTTTCCATACCGGTAAAATGGGAAAACTCATTGAACTGACCTCATAAGACAACTGTGAAAAATATGAGAAGATGCAGGCGAATGGATTATGGCCTTGGATGTAGGAAGTAGTTGCTGACTATGAGCTATTGTTATTTCTAAGGGAGTGCCAAGCGGGAATCTGGTTCATTGAAAAACCCTCCACTGTGTTAAGGGTAATTGCAATTGTACTAAACAATCCATTCTGAACTCTGCAGAGACAGGTCCTTTAGGAGACAAAAATTTCTTAACATAGTTGGAGTAACTGCCTGTACTTGAAAAAGTAATAAAAATGCATGTCTTTAAAAACATGTGTATTTCAAATTTTCCACTGCTTCACCCAAACTCTGCTTCCAATGACTCACAACTGTGAAACTATATTGAACATTTGTTTAGAGTCTCTTTGTGTGTCTTCAAATATGTGCCAACATTGAAAGTAATTCTAAAGAAGAAAAAGATTGGGTTTTTTTCCCTATTCAATTTCTCATATTTATGCTTTTCGGTGATTGAGAGATCCTCTCAGATAGCAATTCGCTTTCTTTATCTGGCTTAACGTCTGTCACCTGAGCTTTAAGCTCATTTCCTTAGAAATACAGTACTAGAGGTTGAATAAATAAATAGATTGAAGTCTATCCACACTCACTAATATGATCATTTTGTGCTTCCGCATTGTTGGAATTTGTGCTGGAAAAGTGGATCTACTGGGGGACGTCTAAAAGGTGATTAGGATGTATTTTAGTGCCCAGAAACACTAATACTGAGGGAGATTTGTAGCTCAATCATTCCTAATCCCTTAGGTGAAGTTTCTATGGAATCACACTAGCACATTTACCCTCTCTCTTTCACACTTAACTGCTAAGCCAGTCTCTCACCACCATCCCCCACTCCCCACCCTCAGCCCATCCCACCTTCCTTACCACCTAGGGCTCTTTTTCCCCTCTGTGCCTAACTAATCTCCTGGCGGTTTGAAATGGGTGTTTTCCTGGATGTGTCCTTTTGTCCCTTTGTTTCTGCCAGAGAGTGTGCGCATGTCTCTGTAAGCAGCTGAGGTCTCTGTTTGCCATTGTGTAAGCATGGGTGGGTGGCTGTGTATGCTTCCAATGGAAGAATAGGGGTCTGTGAGTAATCGGTTGCAGGTTACCTGTAAATGGCCCTTAAATGGTCATATACAAACATCTTTAATGACCACTGTGACCTGCCTTCTTAGAGCTACCTCAAATTTTCCAGTAGAATTCACATAGCCCAGACTCTGCTTGGAAGGGTAGAGAGACTTGAGTGTTCCCACTCTTCTTTTTTCTTTTTGTATGTTTTGAGAGCAGTGGCCCCTGGTAACTCACCTTCTAATTCCCTCTTTTCCTATCCATTTCCCTCCTCCTCTTTCTAGGCTGAGTCAAAATCTTCCCAGCCACTCCTAAAGAGAAACTGGGAGGTGCAGAGAAAGGGGGAGGTGCAGAGATAAAGGGACAAGACGAATCATTTGTTTGGGAAAAATATACAATTTAATGAAATGTTGGTTCAGATATTGTTCCTGGGTCTGTGGTTGAATGTGAGTTTTCAGTGTACTAAATGGACAGATTAGCACTATCAAGCAATAGAATTCTGCCTGATAAGAGATCCTTCGATTAAGATGCAAGAATGCAAAGCAACTTAAACTGTGCTTCAAACATTTATGAGGACCAACTTCATTTTGAATATAATGAATTGTCTCCCAAAGCCTTGTTAAAATTGAGTGCAACAGTTTCCTCCATAGACAAGCTTATCTTGCAGCAACCTGATAAGAATTCTGATCATCCTGCACAACCACAGAGGAACTGAGGTCTGGATTATAGTCCCATCCCCTCTGTTGACCTACTGGATGATCTAAGACATGTTGCTTAATATCTTTATCTCATCTTGCCTGCTTTTGAAGAAAAACTACTTACTTTTCACAAATATGACCATCTGTAAAACTGGAAAATTTGGAGGGGGACATGTGAATTACATTTAGGGGAGATATTTAGACTTCTTGAGAATAACATTCAGTAAATCTAAAACAGTTATCTCTGCAAAAATAAAAAACCCTCATCCCCAGTGACTCAGTATACCAAAGGAGGTCTCAAAAACAATTAGGAGTTGTGGTACTTTTGTGCAATGATTTTATTTGCCATCTCTGCACCTTCTTTGCTGCAGCATCATTTACAATTTTTACGAGTAGGCTCAATCTTTATCTTTGAAAAATAGATTATTTAGGGTATAATTGGTATACAGTACACTGCATCTATGTAAAGTGCACTCTTTGATGATTGATTTAATATGTGTGCATACCCATGAAACTGTAACCACAATCAAATGATTATGGATGGGTCTATCAGTTAGACAAGCTTCCCTTATTGTAATTCCTCCCTTATGCTCTGTACTTCTTTTCTCTGTCCCCAAGGAAACCAATGATGTGGTTTATGCTATGACACATTAATTTGCAGCTTCTAAGAATTTTTTGTAAGTGAAATAGTATGATGTGTAATTTTTATTAGCTTGGATTTCTCATTCAACATAACTTTCAGCATTCATTCAAATTATATGTATTAATAACATTAATTTTATTCTGAATACTATTCAACTATCTAATTATAATATAATTAGTTCTTTTATGTGCTCATCTATGGATGGACAAAAAGCTGATTCCAGTTTGGTTATTGTAAACGGTGATGCTATGTATAGTCATATATGTATTTGTGTATACTTCTCTTGTGAAAATGCATGATATGGGACTTACTGGGTCATATGGTAAGAGAAAGTTGGTATTTATAAGAAGCTATCAAACTGTTTTCTAAAAGAGAAGTACAATTTTACGGTCCTAACACCAATGTATGAGAATTCTTGATATTATACATGTTTTCTTATTCTTGATACAGTCACTATTTGAAATTTCAGCCATTCTAGTGTTTAGGTAGTGACACTTCATTGTAGCTTTACTTTCTAAGTCTCTAGTGATGAATTAGATCTTTTCATGGGCTTACTTGCTATTCATATCTCCTCATTAATTAGCTATTTCATTTGGTTGTTCACTTATTGAGTTTTGAGTATTCCTTGAATATTCTAGATACAAGTCCTTTTTAAAACTGGTTATCTGAAAGTATTGTTTCTAGGCTTATCAATTGAAGGATGTATGTTCTTTAGTCATTCATCTTTTGTGGATTATGTTTTGATGCAATAGCAAAAAAAAGAGAAAGAAAAACTTTATTAGATATTTAAGAATTCCATAGAGATATATGTAAATTTTTAAATATTTTTACCAAAAATTTTTTTAATTATTAATAATATTCCTTTTATATACAATTTACTGTTCTCCCTCCCTCCCCTTCTCTGGCTTCCCTCTCCTCCTCTCCAACTCCACCCTCCATCCATTCCTTAAAGGGGATAAAGCCTTTCTTGAGTAGTCAACACAGGCTAGCATACAAAGTTGAGGCAGGACCAATCCCTTCCACCCTGTATCAAGGCTGAGCAAGGCATCCCACCATGGGGAATGGGCTCTAAAAAGCCAGTTCTTGTAACTGGGATAATTCCTGGTCCCATAGCCAGGGGTCCCACTAACAGCTTGATCAATGCAACTGTCACCCTTATTTAGAGGGCCTACTTCAGATCCATGCAGGCTCCCCAATGTCAGTCCAGAGTCCCCGAGCTCCCATTAGCTCAGGTCAGCTGTTCCTGTGGTTTTCTCCATTGTGCTCTTGATCCCTCTTTGCTCTGATCGTTGCTCCTCCCTCTCTTCAACTGAAGTCCAGGACCTTGGCCAAGTGCTGGGCTGCTGATGTCTGCATCTGCTTCCATCAGTCATTGGATGTAGGTCTATGATGACAATTAGTGTACTCATCAATCTGACTACAAGGGAAAGCTAATTCAGGCATCCTCTCCAGCATTGCTAGGAGTCTTAACTGAGACCTCCTTGTGGGTTCCTGTGGGTTATCCTAGCACTAGGTTTCTCCCTAAACCCAGGATGGCTCACAGTGTCAGGATATCTCTTTCATTACTCACCTCTCCATCCCGCCAACTTTACCTTCTCAAACTCTCATGTTCCCATCCCATATACTCACACCTCTACACCCTCTCCCAGTTTACCAAGGAGATTTTAACCATTTCCCCTTCCTAAGACAATCCATGTGTATCTGTCTTAGGGTTCTACTCTTTTCCTATCTTCTCTGAGATTGTGGAGTCTAACCTGTTCATCCTTTGATATATGTTTACTATCCACTTATGAGTGAGTACATATGATGTTTGTCTTTCTGGGTCTGGGCTACCTCAGGATGATTTTTTTCTAGTTACATCCATTTGCCTAGAGATTTTATAATGTCACTTTGTTGTTTTGGTTTGGTTTGATTTTTTTTTTTTTGCTTTATTTTTTTTAACCATTGAATAATATTCCATTGTGTAAATGTACCACATTTTCTTTATTCATTCTTCAGTTAAATGGCTAGATAGATTGTTTCCAGGTTCTGGCAATTACAAATAATGCTGCTATGAACATAGTTAATCAAGTGTCCTTGTGTTGTGATTAATCATCTTTTGAGTATATAAAGAGTGGTATTGATGGGCCCTGAGGAAGGTTGATTCCCAGTTTTCTGAGAAACTGCCATAATGATTTCCAGAGTGGCTACACAAGTTTACATTCCCACCAGCAGTGAAGTGGTATTCCCCTTGCTCTGCATCCTCTCCAGCATAGGCTGTCATCTGTGTTTTTGATCTTAGCCATTCTGACAGGTATAAGATGGTATTTCAGAATTGTTTTGATTTGCATTTCTCTGATGGTGAAGGATGTTGAACAATTTCTTAAATGTCTTTTGGACATTTGAAATGTTTCTGTTAAGAATTCTCTATTTAGATCTATTCTCCATTTTTTAATTAGGTTATTTGATTTTTTTGATGTCTGGTTTCTTGAGTTCTCTGTATATTTTAGTGGTCAGTCGTCTGTCAGATGTAGGGTAAGTGAAGATGTTTTCCCATTCTTTAGGCTGTCATTTTGTCTTATTGGCCATATCTTTTGCCATAAAAAAGCTTCTCAGTTTCAGAAGGTCCCATTTATTACTTATTTTTCTCATTGTCTGTGCTATTGGGGTTATATTTAGGAAATGGTCTCCTGTGTGAATAAGTTCAAGGCTATTTTCCACTTTCTCTTCTATCAAGTTCAGTATAACTGGGTTTATGTTGAGGTCTTTGATCCATTTGAACCTGAGTTTTGTGCAGGGAAATAAATATGGATCTATTTGCATTCTTCTACATGTTGACATCCAGGTAATCCAGCACCATTTGATGAAGATACTTTGAAGATACTTTGACACAGTTTTGGCTTCTGTGTCAAAAATCAGGTGTTCATAGGTATGTGGATTAATGTCAAGGTCTTCAATTCAATTCCATTTTTACCAGATATTCTTAACTTGGAGTCTAAAGACACAGTAGACTGGTTTAAAATATTAAACAACTGTCTCTGTAGGACTAAAAGACTATTTCCCCACCCCTTATCAAGTTAACAAATCAATGTAATTAAATATCAAGCATTATAAATTGTGTGCCAATATATAGTATTCCCACCATACACATACAGTAGATATAAATAAATACCTTGAGAATATTGACAGTAAAATGCAATAAAATAATTAAGAAACTATTTTGTAGTTATCATAACTTTTTCAGTAGGATTAGTTTATTTTTCTACCCAGTATATACTATATCTAGAATTGTTAAAGGACTATAAAAATTCAACAAAGCTGCTAATAGTCCAGTTGATAAAAGTGCAAACGAAACACTTGAGTCTGGCACCTTAGACCACTCGACTATCTTGACACACTTAAAATATCTATTTTTATTTTATGTGAATTGCTGTTTTGCCTGCATGTATAACTGTGTAAGGGTGTCAGATCTTGGAATTACAGACAGTTGTTAGCTGCCATATGGATGCTGGGAATTGAACTCAGGTTCTCCAGAAGAATAGTCAGTGCTCTTAACTGCTGAGCCATCTCTCCAGTCCCATGGATTAAAAAGTGAGACTTTATTAAAAAATAAATAAAAAATCAAAAAAGTGGGAGAATAAAGTTGGATGCGTAGGGATGTTAGGAGGAATTGCAGGAAGGTAAGGCACTTAAAATCTGCTGCCTGGAAAATGTTTGTTTAAAAACAAGTAAAAAAAAAAAAAAGAGAGAGAGAGAGAGAGAGAGAAAGAGAAAAATCCCAAGAAATTAAAAACAAAGAAGCACAGTCAACCAGAAAGATATTTATTTGATTTCTTTTCATTATTTCTTATATTAAATAAATATACAGAATTAAGAAAATAAACAGATACAGATTCTTGCTTTTAAAAAAACATGCAAATGAGTTGGTGTAGAAAGAGGTTTCTGGCTCCGATTAGCCCCACAGTTTGAACCTGCCTTCCACTGCTTATCTGGACCAGCAATCCCAAAGTCCCAAAGAAACAGATGCTTATATTAATTTCATGCTGTTTGGCCTATGGCTCAGGCATTTTGCTAGCTAGCTCTTTCATCTTAACTCAGCCCATTTCCATTAATCTGTCCTGCCATGTGGCCCATGGCTTACCTATTTCATTGCTTGTTGCTTCTTGGGAGGCTGGATTAAGGCTCTCTCTGACTGCCCTCCTTCCCCTATCTATGCTCCAATTTCTCTGCCTATTTCTAAGATGCCTGTCATAGGCTAAAACAGTCCCTTTATTTCACAGCATACAGAAAGATATTCCCACATCAAATTGTCAGTCATCAAAAAAATCTGCCAAATAAAGTAACAATAAATATCAGAAAAAAATACTTAGCAACTTTAACCATCAGGAGTATGTAAGTTCAAACCACATTGAGATTCCATCTCATCCCAGTCAGATGCCCATCATTAAGGAAACAAATGACAACAAATGCTACCAAGAAGGCAGAGAAAGGAAGGCAGCACTGAATCACTGCTGCTGGGAATATAGATTGGTGCAGCCATGATGGAAGCTAGTATGGGGATTTTGAAATAACAAAATAAAAAATAAAACTATCATATGATCTAGCTATACAAGTCCTAAATCTATACTCAAAGGAATCTAAGTCAGCATACCACAGAAACACTTGCATATCTATGTTAGTGGCTATACTATTCAGATCATACTGTTCACAAGAGCCAATACAGACCCAGTCTACATGCTCATTGACCAATAATAGATTATTTAAATGTGACATAAATATACAGTAGGTTTTTTTTAAAATTTCCAATGTCCAGGTATGGACTGAGAAGTTGATACTTCTGTCTTAAGGAATATATATGAATATGAATGTGTATATATTTAATAACTAAAGGAAAAGAGGCCATGAATTTGAAAGAGAGCAAGTAGAATGCATGGGAGGAGTTGGAGGGGTAAATGATGTAATTATATTATAATTTCAAAAACTAATTCTTTAAATTTATTTATTTATTTATTTATTTATTTATTCTACATCATGGCCACAG
>PVIH01018417.1:0-38551 GCA_004025045.1 Sigmodon hispidus | reverse complement strand
GCTGCATCCTTCTCCTGCTGCATTTCTCTCCCGCTGCATCCTTCTCCCGCTGCATCTTCTCCCGCTGCATCCTTCTCCTGCTGCATTTCTCTCCCGCTGCATCCTTCTCCCGCTGCATCTTCTCCCGCTGCATCTCTCTCCTGCTGCATCCTTCTCCTGCTGCATCCTTCTCCTGCTGCATCCTTCTCCCGCTGCATCCTTCCTCCTCTGCTGTGCTTTTGTTTAAGAGTGTGGGGGACGGGCCTCGAATCCCTGTGAAAATAGTTCTTCTGAGGACTCTTTCTTGAGATGTCCCTATCCAGGCATGTGAATGTTCCTCAAAAGAAATAAATTAAAACGAGAAACTGAAAGGTTTACTTTGATCCTGACTAGAGAAAATAGTGGGTAAAGGAATTTAAAAACAAACCAACCAACCACTGGCAGTAAGAACATTGTTCATTTATTCTGGAAAGAGTAGTTTGTTCTCCAAAATAACTTTTGAACTAGAAATTTATCATCTGAAGTCAGACCATTTTGAGGTATTTTTCTAATCTAAAGGAGTCGAGTTATTAATATTTGAAAAATGGCTAGTATGTAGTACATAGAATAATATAATATTCCTGCCTAAATTAACATTATTGCAGCCTCCATAATAAAGATTTATGAGCTGCCTATCATGTGAAATCCTATTATGGAAATCTCCATAAGCCCATGTTTGGGCTGTAACTGGCTTCATGGTTATAAAGCAATTAAAAGTCCAGTACCTTTCCTCTCTTTATGCTCCATTCTTCTCTCATTTTCTTTTACTCTTAAACTAGATTGACCCATTATTCTCCAGCCTGTCTGTGTAAACACACAGATAAGGAAGTGCTGCCTGATCAGGTTGCTCTCTGGGCATACCATTTTCCTCCCAAGCATCCAAAGTAGTGGAACAATTTATCACTTCTTCTTTGTAAGTCACTCTGATCCTTTATCTCAGTTGATCTGTGAGGCTAAACATAAATTCTAGTTGTAGAATTCATGTTCTTATCTGCTTCCAAAACTTTGGAAGACTTTATAAAAATATGTCTGACTACCTCTGTGTGTACATGCAGAGAAAATTAGAATATCACAGTCAGGCCATCTCCTCTACTTCTCATGAGGGTTTTTTTTTGTTTGTTTGTTTGTTTTTTTTCAGTGTAACTTGGCATAGAAAAAAAGTAAAAACTTGGTTAAACCATTTTCTCTTAAGACTATGTTGGTTTTCTTAGATTAGAACTTAGTGCTGACCTTGGCATAAATGGTAGTAACCTTAGCTGGGCATGGCTGGCTCAGCCATTAAAGGCTAAGCTCACAACCAAAAATAAGCTATACCTTGGAACCTGACGCAGGAGGATTCCTTCAAGTTTGAGACTAGCCTAGGCTCCATAGTGAGTTCCTGGCCAGGCTGGAGTCTTCATGGGATACTATCTCAAGAGATAGAGAGAGAACCTTTGCCAGCCATTTTAGCTGTTCTTTATCGGAGAGCCTCGCTGCTGTGGCAGATATTTCTTTTTGCTTTATTCTTTTTGGGAAAATATGAAGATTCTGTAAGCTTGCCTCTTTTTTAACATTTCCAAGTGGTCTGGCTGGTTAGCAACATTATATTTGTGTATCTTAGTCATGTGTAGATTTCCCACATACTCTGTTCTACCACCTGTGAGGTGAGGTTTTCATATTCTTTATATTGTTTGCTTTGTTAGGCAAGTGAGACCTGGAGGAATTAAGTGAGCATGCCCAAGAATACTCAGCTATTGGCCAAGCTGAATGCCAGGCCTAAGTCCTTGGGAGTGTCCTTTCTGTAACACCACAACTGAGTTTAATTTCAATCTCAATGATATTTGATAGACTTTTCAAAGACTGAGGAGTTGGGACCTTGGAACCTCCATTTAAACTGCCAGTGAGTTTAATGGTACCATGTGCCAGATCTAACCCCCATACAGCTAAATCATGGCTAGTATAGGATTTTAAATACCTGGTGACACATAAGCATGACATATTGCCATCAGTGCATTATAGAAGGAATTCATGTGATTGATGAGCATATAGGATCTATTACATTGCATGTGCTGCAGAGTTTGAGAGCCTTCCAAAGATAATGTTTTCTGAAAGATATATGTTTGAACTTGAACTCTGCATGGGGACATCTATTTCAAGACTAGAAGTTTGCTTTAAAAGTAAATATAAAGTATTTTTCAAACTGATTAGGTAAGTATGTGGCAGAAGACTTGAAAGACCTTGGTTTGGATGTCTCCATAGATATATATGGACTTATTTCCATGGCATGGACCAGTGATATCAAGTCTCTAATTGTAATAAGCGTAGACAGTGACAAAGAGATGCTGTTCTCTCTGGAGACTCCCTTGCCCATTTTTTATTTTTAATATTCATATGAATAGAAATCAGTGCATACTGCTTCTCCAGTTTTCTTTTTAAGTAAAATGGTTAAAGTGTAATTTTTTTAAAAGCTTGCCTCTCCCATCACTGTAACAAACAGGCAGTATCCATACTACCAAGAGCACATACTCCTAGGAGCCTATGATGCCTGAGCTGTATAGTGTAGGCCATTGTGGTCTGTGAACTACAGCAGGCTGCATATCCACTGTCAGCCTCTCCAAACCTATTAGAGAGATTTCCTTTGTGCTTTGTTTTAGAACCCTTTGAGATCAGAGCTTCTTTCTTGAATCATGCCTACTTCATAGAATTTCTTCTGAAAGGTCTCACTGCTTGATGTTGGTATTATGGAGCTGGTGGTGGGAGGAACCAGGCTAGCAATGTCTACAGGAAGTAAATGAGGATTTATTTTGCTGTTTGTTGTTGTCTCCTGGCTAGGTGAAAGGTAGATAGAACAAGCTTTGGCATTACAGCAAGCTCAGCTCTGCAAGCTGCTACATCTGAACCTTATCCTTTCTGTTTCAGAAAAGCATAAACTGGACATGCAGCATTTCTTGATGGTAAAAACATTTGAAATCCTTTCTTCTTTTTTTTTAATTAAATTGTTATGTGTAGATAATATGGTGTATTATTTGTAATCACCATATTGTACAAAACATCTGCATTGCTGCCTCCAGCCTGTTTATATCCCTCCCCCAACCTCTGATAACCGCTATTTCACTCCCGGCTGAAGTCAATTCTTTAGGCTCCACATAAGTCAGAAATCACACTGTGGTTTATACGAGCTTGGTTTGTTTTCCTTAGCAAATGACCTCTACTTCCTTCTGTGTCACCATAAGCGACAGAGTGTCACTAATTCTTATGTATCTGTGCCATATTCTATTTATCCAGTCAGTGATTAATCTAATTTTCATCTCTTGCCTATCAGTAGTAAACACTGGAATGCAGGTGTTCCTTCAGCGGTACTGTTTCCATTTCCTGTGGCTATGCAGTGAGCTTGCTAAGTCAGATGGCAGGCGGCTCAGATTTTCATTAGTTGTGCCTGCTTGCTGTTGTTTTCCATGGTGACCATGCTCCTTTATTTCCACCAATAGTATGTGTGAGGTTCCTTTTCTGCATACTCTGACCAGCATTTTTTTTTTTTTGTAACAACTCTTCCTTTTTTATGATTTATTTTTCCTGCCTTTTAAATGTGTGTGTGTACACATGAGTGCAAGCACCCTCAGAGCCCAGAGGCGTCTGCTTGTCCTGGAGCTGGAGTTACAGGTGGTTGTGATCTTCATGGCATGGGTACTGGGAGCTGAACTCAGGTCCTCTGTAAGAGCAGTTAGTTCCTAACTAGTGAAGCCATCTCTCCAGCCCAAGCAACAGCCATTCTAATAGGGATGAGGTGATATGGTTTTGATTTGACTTTCCTTGTAGTTGTGTGTGTGTGTTCAGAATTTGGGAGCCCACCCGGCCTAGCCCTGAGGTCTGGTCTCAAATAATCACACAAAGGCTTATATTAAGTGCAAACTGTTTGGCCTAGGGCTCAGGCTCATTACCAACTAGCTCTTACAACTTAATTCAACCCATTTTTATTCATCTGTGGCTGATGGTTTACCTGTTCCCATTTCATCTTGCTTCCTTGGGCAACAGCCTGCAGCTTCTCTTTGACATCTCCTTTATCTCCACTTGGATTTCCGGCCTGCCTTCAAGCTGCCTTGCTATAGGCTAGAACAGCCTATTTATTAACAAATGGTAACAAAGTATAGTCACAGTCTACAGAAAGACATCTCACATCACTTCATGGCTTGGCTCTGTGGGTGACTGTCTTGATATTCCAGACTAGTGTGTTCTGTGTCCATCCCATTGTTTGTCTCACACTAATTATTTTTAATTGGATTATTTGAGTTTTAGTTATTTTTTATTGTTAGGGTTTTTAATTAGTTGGTATTACTTTTATTTTGAACATTTTATATATTCAGAATCTTATCCAATGTGTAGTTTTAAATATATCTCCCGTTGTTATCCCTTCAGTCTGCTGACTGTTTACTTTGTGGTACAATAGTTTTTAGTTTGATGTAATCTCATTTGTCTATTTATGCTTTTGTTGCCTATCCCTTTGCAGTCTTGTGCACACTTTTTCCCCCCATTCCCGCATCCTAAAGCCTTTTCTCTGCTTTATCCTGCCGGTCCTATAACCTCAGATCTTGAGGTTAAGTCTTTAATTCATCTTCAGTAGATTTTGTAACTGGTGAGAGCTTAGGGTCAAATTTAATTCTTCTGCATGTGTTCATCCAGTTTCCCAGCTCCATTTGTTGAAGCCCTCAGTCTGCTTTAAAGGGCTTGTGTGAAAACTAGGAATAGAAAGCATAAAGCACCGAGTGCAGCTGATGTAGGGTCCATGGAAATGCTGCCTACCGCCTATGGTCACTCAGCATAGGGCTTGCAGCCAAGGCTGGCTAAAGACTGCACTGTGTGACTCTTTCCCGCTAATGAGTCGCCCAGTTAGTCATCCTCAGCGTATCCTGAGTCTATTATGGACAGGAGTCAAGTCATGTCTCTTGCTCTCTTTCAGATCTGTAAGAGCAAAGCTCAAGAATCTCAGCAGTATTACCATAGCTTGGCTGTCCGGCAGAGTCTGGCTGTGCATTTTAACATCCAGCAGGACTGTGGTCATTTCCTTGCTGAAGTCCCTAATCGTCTGCTTCCCTGGGAGGATCCTGACGCTCCTGAAAAGGCAGAGGACGAAACTGAAAATGGTGAGGAAGAGGTGAAAGCAGAAGCTGCCGGGAGAAATCCCCAGCCCTGCTCTGAAACAGAGCCATCCCAGAAAGAGAACCAGCGGGTCACCAGCAGGAAACAGAGAAGCCATGTTGTAGTCATCACCAGAGAGGTTCCCTATCTCACCGTGGCTGACTTTGTGCAAGATTCTTTGGCCCGCCATGGGAAAAGCCCTGACTTGTATGAGAGACAAGTCTGTCTGCTGCTCTTACAGCTGTGCTCTGGCCTTGAGCATCTTAAGCCCTACCATGTCACCCACTGCGATCTGCGCCTGGAGAACTTGTTACTTGTCCAGCACCAGCCTGGGGGAGCTGCCCAGGGCTCTTTGCCTGCAGATCCTTGCCCCACCTCAGCTTGTCCCACAAGGCTCATTGTGAGCAACTTCTCTCAGGCCAAGCAGAAGAGCCATCTGGTGGATCCCCAGATCCTCCGAGACCAGTCCCGCCTTGCCCCAGAGATCATCACAGCCACACAGTATAAAAAGTGTGATGAATTCCAGACAGGCATCCTCATCTACGAGATGCTGCACCTGCCTAACCCTTTTGATGAGAACCCAGAGCTGAAGGAGAAGGAGTACACACGCACAGATCTGCCTCGAATCCCTCTCCGGTCCCCATATTCTTGGGGCCTGCAACAGCTTGCTAGCTGCCTCCTGAATCCTAACCCTTCTGAGCGCATCCTTATTTCTGATGCCAAAGGCATCCTCCAATGTCTACTCTGGGGCCCCCGTGAAGATCTCTTCCAAACCTTCACCACCTCTACAAGCCAAGTACAAAAGAACGCTCTGCTCCAAAACTGGTTGGACATCAAGCGAACGCTGCTGATGATCAAGTTTGCTGAGAAGTCCCTGGACAGAGAGGGGGGCATCAGCCTTGAGGACTGGCTTTGTGCTCAATATTTGGCTTTTGCTACTACAGACTCCCTGAGTTATATTGTGAAAATCCTGCAACACCGTTAATGTGGCCTGGACATTGTTCATACTATTAAATATTTCCACCTTCATGTTGCCCTCATGTCCTTGTCCAAATACTCACCCAGAATTTATGGAAAGGAGAGAAGCTAACCTGCCGTCCTTGTGCACAAGCAGAGGGGGCCATTCAGCAAGGTCACCCGCAGCTTTACACAGTGAGAAGCCGAGTGTCTCCTTACTGTCCGGAAATTCAGCTGCACAGCCATGCAGTCACCTTCCCTTGGAACATTTGTCATTGGAATAATCCCACAAATATGGGGTCAAAAATAAAATGCACATTCATGAAGGACCAGCTCCAGCGGAGTGATCTTAGTAAGCTGTATCCACCTCTTCCATAATGCTGAAGCTCGCCTGTCTTAACTAGCTAGCAGTACACATGTCACCAGCCTCAACTGTCATTTAGTAATGCTCTCACAGCAGCTTCCTCTCCCTTTAAAGAATCAATAACTGCCTCCTTCCCAACAGGACATTGCCATTTTGCTTCTCGGCTCAGTTTTAGCCACTGGGGACTAGCCTTTGTTCTGGCCGAAAGAGAAAGGAGAAGAGAGATTCCCGTCTGTTGGATCATGGGTCATCCATTTCCATTTTTGTTCTTAGCAAATGTGTACCCTGCACAGAGAGCAACCTGACAGCCACAACCCTGCTGCCACTGCTTGGCTGTCCTTCACCTTTACTCTGTCCCAGCCTGCTGAAGTTCGGGTTTATCATCCATTTTTTGCGGCCCATTACAAAGCTTGATGGAAGGTGGTGTCACCAGTCCCTCAGCGGGATGGAATGTAGTTCAGAGTTTATAAATAGTTGGTAGGGCATAAGGAAATGATGTCCTTGTGTGTGCAATTCTCCAGGGGCCCCCAGAAAACAGACTGTAAAGTACTGTTCTTTGATTACTGTCAGACCTATCAACATGGCAGCCAGGGCTGGTGGTGCCTGACTCAGTTTTCCCCACAAGCCATCCCTTCCATCAGTAGCCAGTATTAACTGCCCTGCCAAATGCTGTAGACAATAGCTCTGAATGAAATGGCTGTCCACTAAGCATTAACATTGCCTCAGAAAGCACCTCAAAGCTGGCTATTGGAATGGCCAGAAAGCAAGGAGGGAGAAAAAGGCCACTAAAATGGCTGGCCTGCTAAGAATGGCAGCCTCTTCCAGAAAGATGGCCTCCCATTGTGAGTGGCACATTGCTCCTAAGACTTGGCAGTAGCCCGGAGCTCAGCTCACAGGAAGGCTGATGGCTACAGTGGATGGCTGAGAGCTGTTCCTGTGGGACCCGTGCTCTCCCATGAATTATGTGCAATTTTTTGTATGTATTTTTAATCTGTATATTACAGTGTTTATGTTGCAACTTTACCTGAATGAGAACTACAGAAACCTTCCTTTCTTCCCTTGGCACATACTTGCGCTAAGAAGCGAGTATTCCTTCCACCTGTGTGTGTATGTGTGCTCATGCACTTGTTTTATTCAAAACTGTGAGTATCTGTTTACATCAACCTCAAAATCCCAAGAGTCACTTGAATGGTAAATGTGTACACATGTGTGCCTGTGTGCACACATCTGCTGGAAATAGGGGCCAGGCCTCCGGGGAAGCAACCTGTAGTGGGGTTGACATGTTCTCTGCACCCTGTCAGTGAGGAACCCCGGGGAGTCTTCATCTACCAGCACAGAATCATCTTAAAGCCAAGAGTGATTATGCAGTGTTACTTGGGTGGCACCTTAGTGGCCTTGGAAATTCCTAGACTTCTAACATTTTTAACAGCCTTTCATGTGATTCACCCTTATCAAAGAGGATCGGAAAGGAGAATGTATTTTATTAAGCATTTTTAAAGAGAATGATATGTGTGAGGCTGCATATGGAGAATGGCCTTGTGTTCCTGGCTAGCCCTCTGAACTACCATACCAGGAAAGAGGGCTAGATGGCTCACAGAGAGTCTTGTCTTTTCTAGATAGCATGACTGTGGAGCGGGCAGCCATGAGTCATGGCTGCATCGTGCCTAGCAGGCTGGGGTTTGATTCATCTTACATAGCCCATGTGCACATAACTCCCTGCCTAATTATGCACTGAACTGGCAGCATAAAGACCACTGACCATGCCGGCTGGCACAGTCCTTCACTTCCCACAATGTTTGCAAATTGAGACATACCTTCTCAATGTCGCTTTCATGGTGCCTTGCCATGTAACTCTGAATGTTGACTATTTAATGAGGTTACATATTTAATGCAGAAAGTTCCCTAATCCCCTCTATTTGTTCTGTCTGCAGATAGCTTTCTTTTTTCTGTTATCTTGGATGCAGCCTTCTTTTATGTTGCACTAGAACAAGTATTCACACTTCCACTGTCTCACTGCACTGGTAAACTGAGTGCTCTGCATTCCGCGTGTCTCTTACTATTCTTAAGTCCACACTAGTGAAGGGCAAAAATGAAAGCCAGCCAACAAGAAGGGCCTTGGACTTCCAGAGACAGGTGGCTGTGTTATTATCTCTGGAGGATGGCTGCAGAATGTGGTAGGAAAGGAAGAAGGTGTCCTAGGTTAGATCAGAATGGAGACAAAAAGTTCATCAGGTGGTCCTCTGAGCATTTCTCAAAATAATGAAATTCAATCAATATAACCTTATCATAGATAATTTATATTTTCACTTTAATTCATTTATTTCCTGGGAGGAAATCCTACCCTCTGCAGACACATACATACATTTTATATATACATGTATTATGAATTTTGGAGTGTCACTAGTATAGCACTTGAAGTTTTCACAAGTAATATCTGTATTGACCCGAATTTTTTTCTTTTCTATTAAAGTCTATGCTGTAGATTCTTCCATTCTGTTGAGAGCTTGAACAGATACGCCCCTATTGGAACTTTTTCTTAAGCCATGTGAACAATCTCTCAGCACATGTGGTTGCTAGAGAAACAGGACTGTGGCTAGAGCAGGTAGCCAAAAGTAAATGTCTCTCAGAGTGCCTTGTTAGTGTAGTAACCTCGCCTTGGAAAGAAGAATTTTTTTCATGGAGAGGCCTAGGCTACCAGTAGCTTCCTGTGCCACAGAGGAGGGCTTTTGGGGGATGTGTATACCCACATAGTGTGCAAAAGTTCACCATCAAGGGCAGCATTTAGATGAGCAAAGAGCAACAAAACCTGTGGGGAGTCATCATGAGATTTCCAAAATCACCAAGCCCAAGGCTGAGTTAGATTGGAAGATAGACCAATGGAGTGTGTTTCAGGATTTGCTCTGGAGAGATGGGCTAGGTGAGGTGATGGGTGTGTGATTTGTGCTCCCAAACTGCTGGTACATCACTCATGAACTAACTAGTCAGAGCACCTTCCCATTGGAAGAGGCGCCAGTTTTGCCTCCGAGCTCAGTGTGTATTCATGAACATGGAAATCTAAACCTCTAGGAAGATTGACATTTCTAAGAGTAAAGCTTCTGCTGTCACAAAATCCCATGAAAGATCTTGACGTCCACTAAGCAGGTCATGGAAGGCTCACACTCAGCTTTCCAAATCTAATTTATCCAGTACTGGAAAATCACCAGATGCTAGCTGGCGACCTGTACTCAGGATTTTCCCATAGGTTTTACCCAGAGTGATCCAAATAGATACAAGCTAGTCTCAAAAACTTGGGTGGATTTGGAGGCTTCATTGTATTTCAAGTAATTCTGGGGATATAAAACATACACTTACTTGGAAACAGGACAAGAGGAACCCAGCTCCCAAGGTCAACTCTGGCATGCTCCTCATTCTCATCACTAGTGGGTAAAGACTGAGAATCTGATCCTGCCTAATAAGTGAACAAGATGGCTACCCATAAAACTGCATTATTAGATTTACCTCACTGAAGCCCAAAGTGCTATGCTGCCCCTGCTGAGGTGTGCCCTGGAGTCCATCTGCCCACACTCACAGCAGTGCACAGGTGGGACGCCATGGACCAAAACCAGTGTCCCAAGGGAAGGCCGAAGAGCCATAATGCAAGATCATAGACAGGTTATACCAAAGAACTCAAGCCCTTTCATCCTGCTTCTCAGATGATGGGCCTGAGCTGTGACAGATGCCAGAGGAAGGAAATTTACACACATTCCATGTTCAGGGTATTCAACTGGTAAGTCCATCAAAAAAAAAAAGTTCCCTGTTATTTTCAGGCAGTCCATTTTGTACACCAGAAGGAAAAGAAGGGGTGGTAGGGTAAGGGGAGTGGTAACAGCCAGAGCAGATAGTGAGATTCTCTGGAATCTAAGAAGAAGGCATTTTTAACCAGCTTGCTCACCATGACTGGCTGGTGCCCAAACCTTAAGCATGGGAACACCTTTACTGTGTAATATTGAAACACCTTGTGTTTGAGGTGATTTTTTTTTTTCCTTAAAAAGAAGGTGCTTTCAAAAGGTTTGTCTAAAAAACTCTTGGGAAACTTCTTAACACACTGTACCATTTTATGAACCTTCCTCCAAAGGTGATTGTCACCCCATCATCTAATGTGTATAAGTACCCAGACTGTCCAAGGTGCTACACAGCTGTCAAACACCTACTCCTGCAGCTGTTTTAAATTAGAGACTTCTGCATCAGCTGCCACAGGAAATTTTGCCTACTTCGATGGGCCACAGGGGTCTGCATTCTGAACATCCTTTATACATTCCCCTTCAAGAGCTTCTACATCTGTTCCTGCTTCCCACCCCTACCCCACCCCCATGGGTTTTTTTTTTTTTTTTTTAAATCAAGAACGTTTCAGGGAATCAAAAGAGGTTGGGTTGTTTTGTTTTGTTTTTTCTTTAACCCAGCAGAATCGCAGAGTTATATATTTTGCTATGAATATTGTGGTACAGAAAATCTACTTTGCCCGTTGGTCTGTGGCTAGTATGTGTGTTGAGCCATGTGTGGCTAACTTGAATGTTGAGCCAGCCCTATGGCTTCAATGTAGTGTTGAAAGATTAAACCACAGAGCTTTAGTTAGGCAGCCCACTTGAATTGTTTTCCTTCTTACTCCCGTTCCCTTACCAATCCTAGTGTTGAGTGTGAACACACGGGGCGGATTTTCTGTTCATGATATGGAGGGCATTTTGTTGGAAAATGGCACAGAAGCAAGATGTCACCTGTCTTAGTGATTTGAATCATGACAGCCCTTGCTCTAACCTCTAATTCTCCATGGCACTGCCCACACTCTGTGTTGGAAAATTGTGTTTCTCTTCCTCCAGTGCTTTACCCTCTCCTTACATATTTTACAGTTGTATAAATCAATAACAGATCACCAGTGGCGCCGCCCTTTGCTTTGCTGTGGTACTTTGCTGTGTACTCTGTGGCCTCACGTTACTGTGTAAATAAATTCAATTTAATATACACTAAAAACCAGACTTAAGTTCATGTCCTTCCAGTGACTTGACCATGGTGACATGCTGGTGCGAGTTTGGCTGCAGATGTGGTTCTCTTATTCATTCCCAAGATGGCTGCCTGCCCTTAAAACAGGTGAGGGTAGATAGCTATGAGCCAGCATGCCCTCTGCCCCCAACACCCACTCCATCTCTTACTGATTTTTGCCTTCAGTATCTCTGTAATTTGAGAAAAGGAAAAAAGTGGAGAGGGCTGCCCGTTTGCTGGATGAGATCGCCCCCTGGTGTCCAGTCATTACAGGTTTCCTGGCTAGAGAAGCTTGGCCAGCAGCAAGTTTTGGCTGGCTCCTCCAGTGACAAGATGGCTAATGGGGACAAGCCTATACATCCACAAAATTCACACACCCCAGGCCTATTCCTGAAGGCCCGCTGTCACACCATACGTCCTTCCAAAGACAGACAAGCTAATAGGCAGACAGGTTACAGAGGAGGCCACCTAGTTTAAGCAAAAAGACAGCAGGGGCAGTAACAGCTGCCACATTATTGAAGTAGCGTAGCTGAAAGTAGAAATGTGTAGACTTTAAACCAAACCTCAGCCTCTGATTTCCCCCACTGCTGCCCTGGTGGACAGTCTCCACAAAATGTTCATGCTCATCTCTACTTACAAGCCCTCTAGAATCTGTTAATGTTGTTCTTAAGGCTTACCCCAGAGAGGAGCTGCCAGGCTTGCTTTGTTGCTGAGGTACAAACTCCACATGAATGAGGGCTATAAGCTCTGTTTTCTGAATCCAGGAGAGACACCAAACTGACAAGACATTACCCAGGGACACAGGCTTTGCAAATTGTATGGACATGGGGGCGTAGGGTGTCTAGAGGTCACAGAGAATGATGTTCAAGGATTGGGTGACTGCCTAACACTCGTTGTGCTACATAGGTAGCCACCCCAGAGACCTAAAAGGGTATAGGACCTGGAGGTAGTCTGCGTTGGCCTGAATCCAGGAGGCAGAGGTTGGAGGAGATGGGCCATTTACTTGTCATTAGCATTCCCTTGGAATCTCTTCTCAGCCCAGGCTACAAAGAAGCTGATTTCTTTCCTACCTGGAATGCACAGATCCCTGCAGCTCTGAGGAGTGTCCTCTCCACTCTGTTACCTGCTCTCCCCAGCCCAGCCATGAGACTTCTGCACTCCACAAGGGAAGAAGCTTCATTAGCACCTTAGGAGGCAGGAGCAGCAGTTGGCAGATCACAAGTTGTCATTAAAAGCAGCTCAAGGCAATTACAGCTAAAACTTAAAAATTGGATTTCACACTGGCTGGGGCCTGGAGAGGGGCCTGGTTGCTAAGCTCCAACTCAAATGTGAAAAACTCTTTTAAGAGGTAACAGGTTGTCTGAGCAGGACAGGGCTTCTCAGAATACCAGATATTTGCACTTACCATCCAATAACCAATGGCTCATTTGGCCTCTGGAAGGTGTATAAGGGCTGGAAAGCACAGTGGCCATACCCAGCGGGTTGGGAATGACAAGATGGTTCAGCAGCCAAGAATATTTTCCAGGTAACAGTTTTCTTGCAGAGGACCTGATGTCAGTTCCCAGCACCCATTAGGTGGTTCACAACCGCCTGTAACTCCATCTCCAGGAACAACCCCACACAGACATAATTTATAACACACAATTTAAAAATAATAAAAGTTTCAAGATTACAAAATTAGAACAGTAAAAATAAAATTCATTTTTAAAAAAATTGAATAAGACTGAGGGCCTCTGGGAAGTTTATATAAGCCAGGTGTTCAGGAACCTCTAGAGAAGTAATTTGCCTGCTTAGGAGGGTACAGGGACCAGGAATGTGTAGCTCTAGTCCCTCCCACCACCCGTGGCCCACCAATCAATCCCTGCTTGAGCCAGAGTCAAAGGGAGGGCCAGACACCCACAGGCAAGGCTGGGAGGTGGTTCAGCAGTTAAGAGCATTTACTGCTGCTGTGCAGGAGCCTGACTTGGTTCCTGGTCCCCAGGTCAGATGGTTCACAACCGCCTGTAAGTCCAGGTCCAGGAGATCCAAGCCCTCTGGCTGGCTGCCTCAGGCAACTGTTCTCAAGCATAATACACACACACACACACACACACACAATTCACATAATTTAAGTCTTTTAAGTGTAGAAACAATTTTTAAAGATACTTGAGACTTTATCATCCTTCCAGTCACCAAGAGAGAGTGTGGATGTCTGACCTCTCCCCTGCATCTTCATAACCTAGTCTCTGCCTCTTCCCCCTTTCCTTTCCTCCATCTCTGCTGTCTCTCTCTCCCAGGCCTTATGATGCTGTGCTGGCAAAGAACTCAACCCCTGGGCCACACCCCTCCCTCCACACTCTCCATCTTGACCAGTGCTGACTCCAGCAGCAGTATGTGGTCACTAGCTCAGTCTTACTGGTCTGGCCCAGCAGATATCACCTGGTGCTGACACAGAGTCTGCCGTGAGCACCTCTCCTCCCTCAGGAGAGGCTGAGCTTCCTACCTCCTCTGACAGACTCTTTCTTCTTGTTCTTTGGCCTCCCAAAGACTGGACAAGCAACCTCTTTCAAGAACTCCTGTGCACTGCTCCAGGAAGCCCCAAGCTGTAACCCAGAAATAACATTTCATGCAAATGCTTCACATGTATACACACACACACACAACCTCACTTTTCTTCAGCCACCTATATGATGATTGCATTTCTTTTTCAGATGTGGGAAATGCCTTTTTTTACTGTTAAAGTGCTGATTTGAACCTAGATCTGCCTGACTTCGCGTGTGATGCTTTCTGGTCCACCCCACTGATGCCAGCTCTCCTGCTAGGGGAAACTGTAAAAGCTTAAAGGAGACATCCTCCTCTCTTCCTTCCTTCCTTTCTCGTTTGTTTTTGTTTTCTCTGCTTGTTGGTGCCATGTCCTCCTCCAGCTCTGTCAGGGTCAAAGCTGAGCCTCAGTTTGCCCAGCTTGCTGGCCAGTGTATCATAAGCCCTCATCTTGTGTAGTCACAAGTTTCTCTGCCTTACCTAGCCTGTCCTGCATCTGCTTAGTCCCAAATAATCACACAAAGGCTTATATTGATGACAAGCTGTTTGGTCTGTGGCTCAGGTTTATCACATGCTAACTCTTACACTTTAAGTTAACCCGTATTTCTATTTATATTTAGCCATGAAGCTTGGTACCTTTTTGCTCAGTGCTGCATTCTCATCCCTCTTCCTCTGTGTCTTGATGTCTCTCTGCTCTGCTCTTCTTCTTCCCAGAAATCTAGTCTGGTTGCCCCGCCTCTACTTCCTGTATATCTGCTACTTGACCCATCATTTTATTAAACCAATAGTGACAAATATTTTAGTATACAAGAGCATAGTCCCACAGCAATCTTGTAGCCTGGTTTTGCTCCAGTGAATAGGCATTCACTCCACCAGTGACACACTGGCCAGCTAAGGCTTCTTGGCATGGCAGAGCCAGTGGGAAGGAAGAGATGGATCAAGAGGGCCCAACTGAACTGCTGGCCTAGCACCAGACATGGGTGTGGCACACAACAATGGAGCAGACTTACCTTCACTATGCTACTCCACAGGTGTAGCATAGGGAAGGACCAAGTTTGTCAACAAATAAACCCAAATCATCAGCCCAGAAGGTCTTGCTAGGATTCTCCTCCATGGGGCCCCCAAACTTCTAGATATAAGCAACAACTAGGAGGAAGAGACTGGTGACTGACAGTTATTTCTCGTCTTTCTTTCTTGTAGTGGTAGGTCATCTGCCCTCTGTTTCTTGTACAGGCATTGCTCAAGACTATAAAACTATCAGCCTGTAGTTCCTTGTTTGCCTAAATATAACATTCTCTCTCTCTCTCTCTCTCTCTCTCTCTCTCTCTCTGTAGGGTTCTACTTACAAAAAGTAGTATTTCTATGGCCTGAACTCTGCATAGTGCTTTCCTTGCTAACAGTATGTCAGGCTTCATGAAAGGCATCTTTCTCAGTACAAATAGTAATGGTTATAACAAATGGAAATTTTTTTTAACATTTCTACTCTGGGCATCCAGTCACAAACTGACTGATGACTGAATAATTAAATATGAAGGGCTGGAAGAATAGCTTGGGTGCAGCGCTTACCTAGCATATTCAAGGCCCTGCATTTGATTCCTACTACCATTTAAAAGATTATTCAAAAGTTACATGTGAAGAAATAAAATATGAGAAACCAGAAAGATTCTGAAAGCTGTACCATGAGAATTACAGAGATAAACTATGGGATTGTCTTCTTAGATATCTTAATGAAATTTGGATTTAGAATATCAGTAGGTTTTTTTGCTAGGGGAAGAAATCACAAAGTGGTTCTCCAAATTAAATGAAGAATGAGTCAAAGAATCACAGAAATTGTCCAAGTTCAGCCTGAAGAAGCTTTGAGAAGGTTTGATGTATGAAACCCTGAGGTACAGCAGCTTAGTTAGCACTGTTGCTGTGGTGAGACACCATCACCCAAAGTGTCTTGGGAAACAAGGTTCATTTCACTCACAGTCTCACATAACACTTCCTCACTGAAGGCAGTGAGGGCAGGGCACTGATGCAGAGGCCATGCTCCTCACAGCTTGCTCAGCCTGCTTTCTAATAGAACCCAGGGCCACCTGCCCAGACCACACCCACAATAGGCTGGGTCCTCCCGTATCACCTTAATTAAGAAAATGCCCTACAGGCCTCTGCAGCCAGATCTTATAGAGGCATTTTCTCAATTAGGGTTCCCTCTGATGACTCTAGCTTGTGTCAAGTTGAACATAAAACTAGTTGGCACAGACTGTTACAAGGACAAGCAGATCAACATAACAGAACAGGTAACCTAGAGTGATGGGTCAGGCAAAGAGATACAGAGTGAGACACTGCATAGGAAAGAAAGTCTCCAGTTGACTGTTCACAACTGTGTAGCTGTTGAGAAAATATTCTGCATACTGTAGGTCAATATAAACCCATATAGATCAAAAAGAATTACACACCACTGAGGAAAGAAAGAAGTACGGGGTCCCTAAGAACTAGAAAGAAGCTAAGTCAATATGTGTTTTATCTCGTGTCAAAAAAGGATTTTCTAAGCTAAAAAGCAATGGGAGGCATGTGAAGGAGAAGATCAATAGCTCTGACTGAAGATGATAGACCTTTGCCCACTGAAAACATTAGAAAGCAAAATGAAAAGTAAATAACCAAGAAAGCTATTTGGACAAATGCAACAGTCACAGGTTAAAATCCTGAGTCATAAAGAACTCGTGTAAATTACTAGGAACATGAGATGGAGGAGGCAGAGTAGACAAGTCAGGAAAACCCAGCAGATCAACCCTGCTGGGAAGGAGACAAATGGAAGCTAAGATGGGCTGCTTTACTGCACTAGCGTAGCGCGGCCAGTCATAAATACCAGCTCTGGACAGTCAGGAGAATAGAGCTGACCTGTGAGGTCTTGTTTAGGAATGCCCTCCACTGATGTGCTGTCCACCCTGCCCATGTCCCAGACTGTCTTTATTTTCTTAATGACAATCATTGCTAGCATCCCATCGTCTATCAAACAGACAAACCTAACTTTAGGGCTGGTACTCACACTGGTGACAGTTTATATGTTAAGTTCATGGTGAGGCAATTAAACTGGATCAAGGGGCCTAATTCAGCTTCTGATGCTAATCCCAGGAGACATCCTGAGACAAAGACTTCACATCTTCCAGATAAAAGCACAAGGCCACACACATCATTCAGAAAAAGGGCCTCTGTGGCTCCACAGCCCGGTGACTATAGGAGCCTCCCGCCCAGAGGTCCCCATTATTGGGAGCTTTATTATAGTGGAAGATAAGCTTCCAAGGGCAGCTGCTGGCTGCCTAGGTTTGGACCCAAGGTCCACCCCCACTAACCCTGTGTCCAAGGAATCCTCTGATCCTTGCTTGAATGAGGATTCCTATCTCACAGGGTTTCATAAGATGAACACCATCCAGCAAGGTTCAGTGCTGGGCAAGGGTAAGTGTTGAAATATGTAATCTCAGAAGGACAAACTATGTGGGTTTTGCTTTCTGTTTTTCTGGCCAAGGAGGGATTTTTGGAACAAAGGCAATTCCAACTCAGATCTCCACCTCATGGCAGTCGGAGAACCGCCTGTGCCTTTTGAATGGCAGTTTCTCAAGCATGCCACGTTGCCTCCTGGCTGGATATCAGAAAGCCTTGTTAACAGTCCCTTCTGCTCAAGGTGACAGAGCACATCAGAGGGAGAAATGGACAGGGCTGTCCCCTTCCCCATGCAATTATGACCCGTCCTGAGGGGTCTCAGCATAATTGGAAGCTGAACGGGGAAGGAGGCCGGGGGGAAGGAGGCCGTAGTTAGAAGCGAGGTAAGGATGCAGGCAGCTCCCAGGGTGGCTTCTGATTGTGAGAGGGTCACTGAATGGAAACATTCCCCCTAAACACCCTCCCATCCACTGCCATGTCAGCCAGGGCACCTGGCCACCTGCTGCTTTCCCTGGCCCAGCCTTAGTGAGTCCTGCCCACATGAAAGCTAGCTTTTCAACCCCCTTGTGACATTTGCCTTGACTTACCAAACGCCATGGCTGAATGTACTTTGTTTCAGGGGAAGCCATTAAACTACTTTTGTGGAAACATTTTAATTGAATTAGATTGTTTTCTGATTGTAATAATGCTAATTAATTGAGTGGCTGGGTAGCCTCAGACCTGGCTGGCTTCTCATTTAATTAAGAGGTAAGTGTAGACTTTTTGCTATAAGTCTGTGGTTTGAATTTATCTTTTCTACAAATAATGTGATCTTGCAAACATAACAGATTTTTTTTTTTTAGACAGACCCTTGATATATAGCTCTGAGAGGCCTGGAAGTCGTGATATAGTCCAGGCTCACTTTGAACTCACAGATTTCCTCCTGTATCTACTTCCCAAGAACTAGGATTAATGGTGTGTGCCACCATGCCACATTATTTATTATCACATGTAACAACTGCCTTACTCAGACCCAAAGGAGTCTCTGCTTGGCATCATCAAAGCATGACCAGGTCTCCGGGCTCAGTGAAGAAGAGTCTTGCCAGTTCTCAGGAAAAAGAAGAAACCTTAAGTTGTACAAATAACCCTCCAAGAGCACTACTGGTCACAGTGATAGCTGGAGCTCTTGGTTCCTTTGGCAGTTCAGACTTCGCTGGCCTGAGAGGCTAGTGGTCTGCGAGGTAACCGAGAGTCTCTAGATTTCTGTTCACCAGGTAGCAGACAAGCTGGTCCTGGGCAGTGACGGACACTCAGGTCAGGATACCTTGCTAGCCTCCTCACTGTAGAGTTGGGGAAAGTAGAGCTCAGAAAGGGAATGCGTACCCCCAAGGCCACACCCCCCCAGGACAGAGATACCGCTGTTGCCCAGCACCTTTGAGTAGAAGCAGGTTCAGATTGCACTAACCAGTGATGACATGAGACAGATTTTGGACTAGGTATAAGGGTACAGGCAGGTCTAAGGCTGGTCCTCAAGAAGGTTGCAGAAAATGCCAGTGGTGGTCATGTTAACTGTGACAACGGAAGAATCCACATGAAAAAGAAGGGGGCATGAGGCGACAGAAAAGGGACTTTGAAATGATGGAGCAGGAGGATAGCTTGGAAGAGCTTCTGAGAAGAGACGTGCTGGGTTTTGAAGAAGAAATAAAAGTTCCCCATGTGGGCAAAATGTAGACAGAACATTCCAGACAGAGGCATTGCATTAGTGTATTCTGGCAGATGCACCTGGGAGGCACGGGAGGCGAGCAGAGACAAACAGCATCTGATTGTGGGAAGGGGACCCTAGAGAGGCCAGGTGAGAGCCTGGGAGTCCAGCCTTCCTCCCTCGGCTCATTCCCAGGGAAATGGAAGAAACAGGGTCAGAGTCTGCACATGTCCAGTCCCTGGCCCAGAATCCTGGGAAGCCCTGAGAGGGAGCGGTGAAGAGGGAGGAGAAGGTGGGCCTTCCTCTTGGACAAGCTCCTGGGCAGCTGACCATTTTGTCTCTTCTGTACTGGTTGCTGTTGCAAGTGGTAAAGCCTACAGTAGCCAGGAGAGCTGAGGGAGCTTCCTGCAGCCAGGTCTCATGGCGGGGAGGCAGCCTGTTCACCTCCTTCTCAGGCCCACTCTGATGGATCCCACCTCAGCAGTTAGGAAGGCCAGGCTGGCGGCAGCCTCTTCACCGTTTGCCTGAAACCACCGAGCTGAGGAAGGGAATGTGGTGGCTCTCTCACCAGATCTACCCTAGATAAATGAGTGCTCCATATTCACACTGGGCTCGCCTGATTCTTACCCTAAATTACCCAGTGTAATGGGTGGGGCATCACATAGCTTCCTCCTGGGTCTGAAGCCCTCTGATCTGTTGTGTCCAGAGAGTAAGGAATGGTCCCGCTGGGCTTCTGTGTCCTAAAGGCCCCTGGCACGGCACAAAGGGCCTCGTTCCAACATACAAAACTTCTTGTGTGACCCTAAATAAGTCCCTCTCTTTCAGGCCCCAGAGATGGCATCTCCATTAGTCCCTCCAAGTGTCATTGTGGGGTCTTTGGAGGGCCCACACCTTTCCCATTCATACATCCACCCTTTCTCTGTAAGAGACCTGTTTCCCCCCCATGGCCTGCACCTAGCTACCTCCTCTTTGCCTCCGTCAGGCTCACCCCTCCTCTGAACAGACCTCTAGGTGTCTCCTGTGGAATCTGCCCCCACTCTGTCCCCTGGTACGTGACTGAAGATAACTTTAGGGCAGGTTCATGCCCTGGACTGAACCCAAACCTGCCAGGGTGGAGGTCTGTGGGTGATAGAGGAAGAAAGAGATGTGCCCTCCCCATGGCCCACAAGTGCACACACAGGCTACCTGGTCTCTCCTCATTTTATCACAATGGCTAGCTCTCTAGCTCTGCTCCATACCTCACCTTACTATACCCCGCCCCTTCCTTTTCTACAGGGACACACTGGGGCAGGCAGGGGCTAGCTCCAGACAAGATGCCACACCCTACTGGCTGGTCCTTGGAATAACAGGATGGGTGAGAGCAGGATCTGGTCACGTGCTCCTTCATAAGATTCCTACACCTCCCAGGAGGCAAACTCAGATCCTTCCCGCGAGACCCGCTCTCTTCTTTCCTCGACATGCTGAAGAGCAAGGTAGCAGCTTCAACTGGCTCCCAATTGACAGGCTTCCCGTCACCTCCCCTTCTCCTGCCGGAGAGACCAGCTGTTGGTGTCAGATTAATGGCCACAATTAAAGGCAAAATGTCCTTGCCATGGCCTGCTGTCCTCCCACACCTGGGAGCCTGGAGGCTGAGCTCAGAGCACTAGGAACCAGAGATTTGTAATGAAATCAGACAGGCCTCTTAACCGCTGATGCTATCAGGGCCCAGGGGAGATGCAGACTTATTTCCTAATCTCTTACAGAGCATCTGTCAGCCCCACCACACAGCAATGTCACTCCTGTGTGCAGCAAGGACCTTTCATGGGGTGACTGTCAACTGCCTGCCTCACTGCCTCACTGCCCATAACCTCATCCAGTTCCTTCCCATTGCCTGGCCTCATACTGTATAGGCGTTCACACACACACACACACACACACACACACACACACACACGTGATAAACACACGCAAACTCTCTCCAACATCTTTCATTCCTACACTGTCGCTGATTCATTCATAAAGTGCCTGCTGTGTACCATTTGCATTAACAGAAGAAGGAGAATAATAGGAACATCTCTTTAGCAGTGTTGAAAACAAGAGGAAATCACTGCAAGCGCAGCTGTTCTGCAGCAGGTTTGCAAAAAGAGAAAATGAGCATCCGTCAGTGCTGCACAGACTGGAAACCACACAGGCAGTTCTGGGCACAGCATCCCCAGTAGGGCCAGGGCCAGTAACTCAGCAACAGTAAGCTCAGCTCTGTGAAGCAGTGAGGCATGTGGGCAGCTTGCACAGGACCCCATAACTCGACAGGGAAGCAGAGCAAGGATTCAGTCCAGCAGAGGCAGAGCCTGCGATGCCAGAAACTTCCCTTAATATTGACCATCGCAGCCTAGCGCCTATACAGATAGATTAGCAGATGCTGGAGGTGATGATAAGCCGCAGTGCCCAGGTCAGTCTCTGGGATCACACAGTACTCCATGACACCTGAGAACAAGCAGCCACTGGCCCCAGTTTGTGCCTGAGAAGGAATCACCCCACTTATACCATCAGTGTGGCTCAGATTGAGCTGGGAGACATTGTGGATAAGCACAAAACAGCCCCAGTAAACCCCTGTTTGCTAACTGTTCCTGGAGTCTTGCAGTAACTTCCGTTTGTGTTCAGTGCAGTTGCAGACAGATCTCAAGTGTTCAGTTCAGTGACTTTTGACAAAGGGTGACACCCGTCTAAGTCACTTCTGCATCTAGATGTGGGACACTCATCTCAGTCCTTATCCACTCCCCGTCACCATGCCCCACCCCAGCCCGCACACACCTGACTGCAGGAACGGCCGCCTGTCACCTGTCCTAAAGCTGCTCGCCAACAGATTCTGCAATGATATGCAGTCTTTCAGGTCTGGCCTTTTCACTCAAGCATAATATTTGGAAAATCCATTCATTTTCCATATGCTAGTAGTTCATTGCTCTTATTATTGCAAAAATTATTATAAAAATAGGATCAAAATAGGTTTATTCTGCTGGTAGTAAATACCCGTGTTTCCCCAGGTTTTGTTTTGAACAAAATGGCTATAAACCTATGCACTTGTCATTAACACACTTCTGCCCTGAGCACAGAGACTCAGAATGAGATCTTCAGGTGTGCACACTGCCATACCGTGTGTGTGCAGTGACACGTTCACACTCATCCAGCAGTTTGTTATTCTACACCCTCCAGATTATTTAGAGTTATTTCTATCACATTTTAAAAAATTGGTTTAACTCTGCATTTCACACATTTACTGAGCCACTGGTTTTTGTTGTTGTTTTGGTCTATTTGTGTGCACACATACATCTGTGTAACACCTCACAGAATTAGTGGGCTATAAAATTTATTTTATTTTGGAGAATGAAGAGAAACCAAAATATAAGTTACACTAAATCCAGATGGTAAGAAAGAAGCTCAAAAGAGCCGAGCAAGGAGAGCGGCCAGAGCAGTGGCCCCTGGGATGAGAAGCACGTCAAGCCACACTGCCTCTGCAAATCCTGGCTCGAGTTCCTTCCTCCCTCCCTCTCTTCCTCCCTTCTTGGTTTTTCTTTCTTTTTTAATAATATGTTTCTATTTTATGTGCATTAGTGTTTTGCCTACATGTCTGTGTGTGAATGCCAGATCCCCTGGAGATGGAGTTATAAACAGCTGTAAGCTGCCATGTAGTTGCTGGGAATTGAACCCCGATCCTCTGGACAAATAGACAGTGCTCTTACCCGCTGGGCCATCTCTCCAGCCCCCTATTTATTGTTTTTTCAGGACAGAGTTTCTCTGTGTGACAACCCTGGCTGTTCTGGAACTCACTCTATAGACCAGGCTGTTCTCAAACTCACAGAGATCCTCCTGCATCTGCCTCCCAAGTGCTGGGATTAAAGGTGTGTGCCATCACACCTGGTTATGATTCAAATGTTCTGATTTATTTAACTTTATGCATATGAATGTTTGTCTACATGCTTGGTGCAGGTGGGCATCAGAGGGCAACAATTATCCTGGAACTGGAATTAGGATGGTTGTGAACTATCATGTAGGTGCTAAGAATCAAACCTGGATCTTCTGTGAGAGCAACAAGTGCTCTGAACCATTGAGCCATCTCCCTGATCTCACTTACACACCCCTGTTTTACACAAGGTCTCTCTGTTTAGCTTTGGTCAGCCAGGAACTCACTATTTACACCAGGCTGGCATCAAGCTCAGAGACTGACCTGCTCTGTCTCTCAAGTGCTGGGATTAAAGGTCTGTGTTACCATGCCCAGCCAAACCAGAGGCAGACAGAGCTCTGAGTTTGAGGCCAGCCCAGTCTACGGTCTACAAAGAGTTCTAGGTCAGCCAGGGTGACATAGTAAAAGCCCATCTCAAAAAATACATACATACATGCACACATACATACATACACACATACATACATACATACACACATACATACATGCACACATACATACATACACACATATATGCACACATACATACATACACACACACATACATACATGCACACATACATACATACACACATACATACATACACACATATATGCACACATACACACATACATACACACATACATACATACATATACACACATACATACATACATACACACATACATACATACATACACACACATACATACATACACACACATACATACATACATACACACACATACATACATACACACACATACATACATACACACATACATACATACATACATGCACACATACATATATGCACACATACATACATACATACACACACACATACATACACATACATACACACATACATACACATACATACATACATACAAGAAAACAGCAACTGATGGGCTGGGGAGACAGCAGTTAGGGCACTTGCTGCTTTTGCAGAGGACCTAGAGCAGTGGAATTGGGGGGCTCCCAGCACCCATGTCTGGTGACTCACAACTGTAACCCCAGTTTGGGAGATCTGACACCTTCTGGCCTCTGTGGGCATCAGGCATGTGCAAAGTGCACATACATATGTGCAGCCAATTTCTCATAAAATTAAAAAGAAAAAATGTAGAATAAGGGCTGAAAAGATGGCTTGGTGGTTAAGAACATTTACTGTTCTTGAAGAGGATGCAGGCTCAGTGCCCAGCAGCCACATGTCAGTTCACAACTGTCTATTAACTCCAATCCCAGGGCATCTAGTGACCTTTTCTGGCCTCTGGGCACCAGGAGTACACATGGTGCACAGACGTATGTGCAGCAAACACTTAAAATAAAAAGAAAGAAAAGAAAAGAAAGAAATAGACCAATCAAAAGCCCAATAGATAGAAAAGAAGATTGTCCAGGATAGAGCCACCAAAACATAAATGGCAGATGATTAGCAGACCTTGGCTGGAGTGTAGCTTGGTATTAGCAAACAGTTTAGCATGTGCAAGAACCTAGGTTCAATCCCTAACACTTTCAAAAGAGGTGGAGCCATGAATAATGCTTTGTGAAGTATGAAGAACATAAAGATAGATGGATCTGTATGAGGGCTAGCATGCCAGAATATATATGCAATCTGTATGAGGGCTAGCATGCCAGAATATATATGCAATCTGTATGAGGGCTAGCATGCCAGAATATATATGCAATCTGTATGAGGACTAGCATGCCAGAATATGTATGTAATCTGTATGAAGGCTAGCATGCCAGAATATATATGTAATCTGTATGAAGGCTAGCATGCCAGAATATATATGTACAATGAACTCTGGAATTAAAACTACAAACAGGAAGGGTAGTGTACAAACTGCCCTAGGGAGAAGTCTTTGCAGTTGGGAGTATTCTGTGTATTCATTTGGGGATATGGTGTGGAAACAGTTCACACACTATTTCATGTCTACCTTACAGTCTCACTGAATTCACACTTCTGCTTCCCATAGTTGGACAGCCCTAAACAGTGTTCACACCTGTCTGGACCCTTGGAAATGCAGCATGATCGTCTATCCCATTCATAATGGCCTAGAAAGGTCAAGAACGAGAGTTGTCTCAGTATCAGAGTTCAGAGCTTTAAGGGTGGTTGAACACTACTGTGTGTGGCCCCATCTCATGGGCTGGGGTCCTGGGCTGAGTAAAAAGGAAGACGTGAGCTGAGGAGCCTCCTCTCTGCAGACACAGTGTATCAGCTGCATCAGGCTCCCAGCACCGTGTCTTCCCTGCTGTGATTGACTATAGGACTCTCAACTCTGTCAAGAGAAACTCTTCCTCCTTGGAAGTTGCCCTTTTCAGGCATTTGATCACAACAACAAGAAAAGGAACCATACACAGTGTGGAAGCAGTCTCAGTAACAGGTGGAAAAGACGGCCCAGCCACTACCTGAATAGACAGCCTTAGGGATAGAGAGGTGGGGGCGGTGTCTTAGAATTCCTATTGCTGTGAAGAGACATCATGACCATGACAACTATCATAGGGAAAGCATTTGGATGGGGTTGGCTTACATTTCAGAGGTTAGTCCATCATCATCATGGCGGGAAGCATGGCGGCATGCAGGCAGACACGGTGCTGGAGAGGTAGCTGAGAGTCCTACCTCTGGATCCACAGGCAGCAGAAGCATACTGTGACACGGGGTCTGGCTTGAGCTTCTGAACCCTCAAAGCCCACCCCAGTGACACACACCTTCTACTCTTGCCACCCCTGTGAGCCATTTCATTCAACTGCTATAGGCAGGGATAATACACAGTACGATGATGAGATCAATTGTCATGTGCTCTTAAAGCTACTGAGAAACCCAACTCTGAAGCAGAGTAGATAATCCCACCCCCATTCCAGAACCAACATGTTTGTCTTAAAATGTTCTCCAAAGCCCCTTGTCCCAAAATGGGCTGGTCCTCTAACTCTGTGACAGGGAGAAAGGAAAACAGTCCCATAGCACAAGATTTTGTGCACTTAACAGCAAGAGAAACTAATCCTTTCCAACAGACATCACTGTGGTTTATCCCATGGCATAGAAATGCCTACAGTATGGGGATGAGAGGCTGGAGAAATTTATTTATTTGGGGGGGGGCTGTTGAGACAGGATTTCTCTGTGCAGCCCTGCTCTGTAGACCAGGACGCCCTCAAATTCATAGATCTGAACTCAGAAATCTGCCTTTCTCTACCTCCCATGTGCTAGGAATAAAGTTGTGTGCCACCAGCTCTGTAAATGGAGAGACTCTTAATTGGGAACCCGGTACGACTGCTCTCTCCCTAGTCAGTCTCGGCTGGATGTTTTAATACCTTATTTGACATTTCTTGTGCTTGCTTTCTCAGACAGGCCACTCCAATTGTCTCTATACCTGTTTTAGTCACTGTTCTATTGATGCTAAAAGACATCATGACCAGGGCAACTCTTACAAAAGAAAGCATTTAATTGGAGGCAGTTTACAGTTGCAGAGGCTTAGTCCATGATCATCACAGCAGGAAGCAATGTGATGAGGAAGTAGCTGAGATCTACATCCTGATCCGCATGCAGAGAAAGACACTCTGGGCTTGGCAGGGATTTTTAAAACCCGGAAGCTCACACCCAGTGACATACTTCCTCCAACAAGGCCACTCCTCTTAATCCTTCTAATCCTTTCAAACATTGCTACTCCTGGTGACAAAGCCTTCAAATATGCGAGTTTATGAGGGCCATTCTCATTCAAACTGCCACATTATCTACTAGCTGTTCATCTGTCTGTCTCTCATTGTCTATTCTTTTACTTTGCTTACCGTGTGCATAGTAGGTACACACCTTTGAAACAGAAACCACATCCAGCATGGATCAGTCTCTGCATAGAGCAAGGGCTAGAGAGTACCTATCCAGGAATGGACTGGTAAGTCTCTCTAGAACTGAAGCTGCCATTGCCACCAGTGAGGTTCTCACTTCCAGTAGTGGGGTCCACTTCTGTACATCTGAAATCATGCTACCACTGGCAGAACCAGCCTATTTGATGGATGTTAGTAACACAGAAATCTTCAATTCACTGAGGGGCAGGGATTTATCTTCACTGGGACAAATACACTGGAGGAGAATATGAAGATTTTTTTTCCACCAGGCTTCCTTAGCATCACCAGCAAGGAAGTGAACAGATGTAGCTCGCCATCTTAGCAACCCACACAACACTGCTGTGCTCTAAGAACACAATTCACAGTCACAGATAAGAACCAGTGTCAGCTTGGGGCTTGCTGTTCCCTAATGACTGATATATGTAGCATCCTAGTCGACAACATCTTATGGACTTCAGACACTGTCCTCTGGGATGTGGTGCATGAACCCAACCCTGGCACCTAGGTGTGGGTGAAACTCTTAACCACTGCTCAAGTGCTCACACCCAGGACCTTGTACATGCTCGGCTAGTTCTCTGCTACTGACCACACCTATGGCCCATATCTTTCTCTATTAAGTCAATCAGCTCTCAATCTGCCTTTTTTCTTACATTTACTCATTTGCTTTGGGCATTAATTAAAAGACAAGAGCCAACCCTCTCCTTCTACCATGAGGGTCCCAGAGATCAAACTGAGGCTAACAAGCCTGGCCATGAGGACTTTTACCCACTGAGCCATTGTGCCAGGCCCCCCAGTTTTCTTGAAAAGATATTGTTTCCCAACTCAACATCTGCTGGTATAAAGGTTTTAGTGGCCAAGGGATCAAAGTTTCAAAATGAGGATACTCGGCAGCCTGCCAACTGGCCGCTCCGAGCTGCGCATGCTAGATGAACAGACCAAGTGAAGTACAAAAGAACTGCTGGAGACCTGAGCTGCTCAGTAGCCAGGACCACCTGTTGCCATTTTATTTTAATAGTAATTCAAATTAGCTCCAATTACAAGTTTGCTCCCCTAGTCACATCAGCCACACCCCAGGCAGAGTGAACTCAGGCACTTCCCCCTTGCAGGAAACACTAGAGGGTGGCACTGGCCTGCACTTTTAGAAAGTAATGAGGAAGTGGCTACAGCAGAGGTCTCTCTCCCTGCTCACCCCACTAGTCCTCGACCATCTTGACTGATTTGGACTTGAACACCAGCGTGCAATGGCCAACATGGAATGAAACAAAGGTACAGCAAGCAGATTAGAGGATGTCCTGGTCCCTGTACTGGGGAGCTGAGGACCAAAGCTGAGCGAAGGGACACGGACTAAATCTCAGCCAAGACAGCTGTATTCTGTCTGTATCCCCCGTCCTGTGCTGCACCCATATTTACATATTGTTTAATGAGTTTCTCCAATCCTTCCCTTTACTTTATGGTGGTATATATTGTTGGCAGGATATTGAACCCCTGGGAATGGCCTAGAGCAGCTGAACAAAGAGTAAAAATATTTTACCTTGTTAGACCACAGCTGCTCTCCTGGCCTCTAAGGATGCTGAGCGAGCTGACCTGAGGAAAAGCACAGAGGACCATTTTGGCTCCTCCATATTCAGCCACCTTCCAAAGTTAAAGTAACTGGAGTTGGTGCTGTTCATTACAAACCCAGCCACTGGCTGGAAAGGAAATAGAAACAGAAAAGAACCAGACCTCGTGATGATTTGCAAAAAGCATGCCTGTCTTTCTAGTGATTTCCAGAGACTCAACAGGAAAATTAAAAATGTTAAAGAATGGACTGGGGTGGCCAGACACAAATCTGTGCCCCTTTTTCCTTCTGGAAGGAAAAAAATTAACCCCATTATCAACATGAGGGGACAGGAAGGAGAGCAAACTTGAATGCTAGATCATTCGGCCTTGTAAGAGATGAAGGGGGTGGGTGTGGGGGCTGTGTTAAAAGCCCAAATACAGGAGTGTTTAACCTGGGGCTCCCTGGCAGACTCCTTCCCTCTGGAGGAGGCTGTCACCACTGTGCTTAGGGATGGCTCAGCCTTGCCAGCCATCTTTAATGTAGAATCTCCACAGAAGGCCCAAGGAGCAGGGCACAGCTGGAAAGACATGAATTGCAGCAGACCCAATATTTATGAGGCTCTAAGCTTATACAATTGAGAAACCTTCCTCAAAGAAAATCATAAAAATTATCAATGTTAACATCAGATAGACATACTTCTAATGAGAAAAGAAATCCAAATGACTTCTGGGTAGGCAGTCCTGACACTCTGACTAACAGGTTGTGGCACATAAACTGCAAAACAGCATACTTCCATTGCCTGACACACTCTGCCAGCTAATCAGACCCAGCACTCCACCCCTGAGCTATATCCCCACAGTCTCTCGCTATGGCCTAGGCTGGCCTTGAACTCACGATCTTGCTGTCTCGGCTTCCCAGTTCTGGAACTACAGGCATACATTATTACCAGCTCCTAACATTCTTATGTTAAGAATGCCACCCCTCCCGCTTCTGGCCGTGCCTTTTGGTCATCTCATTATGTGACACAACTTTACATTCTGACATTTTCTAAAGAGAAGCTATCGAAATTACCAATTCCAGAGTTCCCCTGGTATGGCCAATCCTTTGGTTATTGTATAAATGATGATTCAGTAAAATTTCTTTTGGCTTTATGACTAATTGGTAAAATCATTAACATTTTTAGGATTGTTGTCAAAATGGGGCAAATCCTCATCGAGTTTCTTAGATAAATAAGCTATAAGACTTGAGGGTGTTTCAAGTTTTCATTTGCAAAGGATCAATCTTAAATACCATAAATTGATGGCACTCATTAACCAGAGCAATTCAGACGAATCCTTAAATTGCTATTACATTGCTTTGAACCACATAATTGTGTAATAAAATTCGTCTTATGCTACATACACTGTACTTATTGATGGGTGCATGTGGGAGTCTCATCACCAGCGCACGTTTTTCTCCAAGCCATCTTGCTGTGTTGGTGGCAATTTTGTGTACCATTTCATCTGGAACTGCCAGACCCCATCAGGACAAGATGCATCAGTGACACCGAGAAGCGCTTCCATACATTGACATGCATAAAGCATCCAACTTCACACACACACAAGCACTGGCCGCTGGCAGGCTGCCTCTAATACTCTAGCCCTATAGATGCTGGAACACTGATAGATTTTCACACACATGAATCCCATTAAAAAGAACCAAACTGTAGGATCCATTTATGAATATCTAGACTGCATTGCTACGTATATTGCTGACAGGAGAGAGTTTCTATTTTGACAAGACATCTTGAGAAGAGAATCCTATGGAAGAATTTTTCATAGACTAGCTTTTGGCTCTGTCTTTTTTTTTTAACATTATTTATTTATTTATTTGCCTTGGTGTTTGCCTGGAACTGGAACTACAGACAGTTGTTAGCTGCCATGTGGGTGCTGGGAATCGAACCCGGGTCCTCTGGAAGAGCAGACGGTGCTCTTAACCACTGAGCCATCTCTCCAGCCCCCGGCTCTGTCTTTTTTTTTTTAAGATTTATTTATTATATATACAGTATACAGAAGAGAGTATCAGATGTCATTGTAGATGGTTGTGAGCCACCATGTGGTTGCTGGGAATTGAACTCAGGACCTCTAGAAGAACAGTCAGTGCTCTTAACATCTGAGCCATCTCTCCAGCCCCAGCTCTGTCTCTTTCAAGCCTATTTCCTCCTCCACAGCTCTGTACTCCACAGCATTACCACAGTCATACTTCACCGTGACCTTTGGTTTGCACGATCACATTGTGGCATGGTGGATACCAGTAGATGGAATTGTACCCAGAGCAATTCTAGACCAGAACGGCCAGCAATAATTTAACTGTGAGGTGTGGTAGAGATAGCTCAGTGGGTGAATCGCTTACTATAGAAGTTTGAGGATCTGAGTTCAAATCCTCAGAACCCACATAGAGTTGGGTGCGGCAATCTTGATATTCCTAGGATAAGGTGGGATAAGGAGATAGGAGATTCTCTGGAAGCTCATGGGCCAACTAGCCTGGGGTACACAGTACAAGAAAAGACTCTGTCTCAAACAAGATCATAGGCCAGGACCAACACCTAGGGCTGTCTTCTGGCCTCCACATGTAGAAACATACACACTCACAAATGCACATGTGTGCACAAACAGAAGTGTCATATACAAACAGAAATAATTTAACACAAAAGTGACTGTAAACTACTTATTACATTCCTTTCAAGCACTTAGCTTACCCTTAGCTAGTCTGCACGGCCATGGCCATTTAGTGTGGGTGGGAGGAAGTAGGGGTGGAGGAGACAGTGGTCCTAACTGATCATGGTTGACACCATCTAGGTCTGTGAACTCTACAGACCCATCATGTGTGGGAATGCATGGTGAAGGCTCCTCCAAGCACACACAAGGGCCTTTGTGCCCAAGTTAATGAGCCGCACAGCATTTCCTCCTCAGGCTGAGGAAAGCAAGGTGGGGGAGTTGGAGTGTGGCCGGCTGTCTTTGTGCTCACCAACCAGCCCCCAGATTATTAATTATGAATGTTTGGCCTTAGCTTATGCTTATTTCTGCCTAACTTTTTTTCTTTAACTTAACCTGTTTCTCTTCATCTACATTTTGGCATTTTGAAATGCCATCATACATTTATTTCTATATGTCCTACTCCATGTCTGGCTGGCAGCTGGCTGGCCGGCCCGGGTGTCTCTTTTTCTCTCTCATTCTCTCTCTCTCTAGCCTAGATCCGTCCTCCTACTTAATTCTCTCTGCCCACCAGCCCCGCCTACCCCTCTCCTGCCTAGTTATTGGCTATTCAGCTTTTTTTTTTCTCACTTTTTCACAACTGAGATTTTATTGATTGAGGAGCAGAGTACACAGACATTTCAATTTTTAACACACGTACCCAAACTCTGATTTGTCAGATATTGTGTTCACGAACCCAAGACACGTTGTTTCTCTTTGAACTTATTCCAGTGATATTCCACCCTCAAAGTTGGCCAAGTTTCCCCTAAGACTTCACATAATAATGAAATGCTCACAGTTCTCAATTCCACTGACTCACAATTTTATGCCGCATACAGTACGTACTCAAAATTTCAATCTTTCACAGCACATTATCACAATTGTTAGGAAAATGGACGGCCATGACCAGAGACACCTGACAGGGCAAGGGTCGAGGAGTGGCTCTTTAGGGAACACGAGACTGGATATTCACTGAAAATATTACAGACTCAAATGCACGACCAAGACTCCAAATTACCATTTAGTATGCTTTGTGTTGTAGGATATAAAGCCAGCTCTCTCTACGGAATGTTATGGTGACCCCCGAGACAGTTGCAGCCTCTCCTGATTCAGTATCCTGCTATTTTCTGGTTGTACCAAAAAATAAACAATCAGCAAGTGACTTAACCTCTTAAAAAATCATTTATACCTAAAAAATGGGATGAGGTGGGACTTCCCCCACCTTTTAAAAATGTTTCTAGAGCTACTAAAAAACTTGCATTTACAAAGTAGTTGATAAAAATATTCCTCTGGATTGTACAATAAGGGAGGCGGGGATACTGACAGACATGCTGGATGGTTAGTCGGACTTGGTTTCTTTCTCTTCTACTTCAGAGGCTGGACTCTGGTTTTCAGCCTCCATTCTCTGCGGGCACATCTGTAGCCTGCTGGTCAGCCACTCCAGCCTGTTTGCCCTCTGCTCCTCTCTTCCCTTTTGTCTGCATTCTTTTGTCTGATGATTTACCCTTTCCCGCCATGGCCTTTTTCGGCTTTGTGTCCACCTTGGCTGGGGCGGGCTTGGCCGACAGCCTCACAGAGTGTTGCATCCGAGGTAACCCTCCTATTGGGCATCGTGGCGGTGCTGGGTGAGAGGTGCCCGTGACGCTGAGCCTGTCACCGAGCTGCACTGCCCAGCAGATGCTGCACCAACTGCTGCAACCTGGAGGGGGGTGGTGGTGGGGAAACCAGATGGAACTGGATTTGAGCCCTGGCCATTCAACTTTTTATTAGACCAATCTTAGGCAGGCAAGGTGAAACAGCAACACCTCTTTACATAATTGAACAAATGTAACACGTCTTTACCTAGTTAAAGTAATATTCCCCAACACTGGCGAGATTAGGAATGATCTCCCAAAGTCTCACCCAAGCACCCTCACACTCACTACAGCGATGTAAGACCGAGTCTACCATTCTGGAAACCCCACAGATAAAAAGCATAAGCCCAGAGAGGAAAGGGCCTTGGCAGAGTCACACTGTGACAAGTGTCAGAGCACAGCCTCCTGCTGTCACAGTCTGCAGCTCGGGCCCCACCCCAGAGCTGTATAGCCCCATGTGCCCTCATAGATAACTTGACAGGCGTTGGGAAGCATTTACATCTCTTCCTTATAGAGGTGCGAGCCCTTACCTCACTTTACTTTGTACACGTGAGTTTAGCTAATGTTCAAGACAACCTGCATGGAGTCAGCACTGCAATGGAACACAGGTAAGCCACAAGGCAGATTCATAGAAATGGGCTGACTTAAGAAGCTTGAGCCAGAAACCAAACAGTTTGTAATTTATATAAGCCTCTGTGTGTTTATTTGGGACCAAGTGGCTGAGGACCCTGGAGAACTATTTGCTGTGGAAAGCTGACTGACCTCAGAGTACCAGCTGCCTAAATCCTTTGCTCCACAGATAGGAAACTAAAGCCCAGAGGACAGAAGGCGAAACCCAGAGCAAGCAGAGACATCTCCTGACCCCACAGTTAACTTGGTCTCATCTTTCTTTCTCTGCTTCTTGGGTGCCTTCAGTCTGCTCCCCGATGCCTAAGAGTCTCCATTGCAAACTAGGCCTTTGCCCCTGGCTTTTAAGAAACCCATCTAGCCATAGCCCAGCCAAGCAAGCCAATTGCAATCCTATTACACCAAGTCCTCTCTGTGAGACTGTTTCACCCACAGCCCTGCTGACAGGGGAATGAGTTATGCCCCTGGCCCCAGGGCTGGAGTCAGTCCAAGCTTGAGCAAGGGCAAAGAGACAGGCCCAGACCTGCCAGTGCAGCAGAGCCTGTTGACAGAGAGCCAGACGCACAGACCCAGGGCACCCGAAGCAGGGAGCCACTGTCCTTCCATCCCATGAGCCCTAGCAGACACTAGGCTTTGGATGTTTTCTAACTCATCTTTACAGTTACATGTTTCTTGAGTAGGTTTTTGTACTATGCAATTTAGATACTATAGATTTTTTTTTTTTTTAAGATTTTTCTTATTTATATTATGTAGTGTTTTCCACTTGCGTGTTTGCCTGCCTGCCAGAAGAGGGCGCCAGATCTCATCATAGATGGTTGTGAGCCACCATATGGTAGCTAGGAATTGAACTCAGGGTCTCTGGAAGAACAGCCAGTGTTCTTAACCTCTGAGCCATCTCTCCAGCTCTCTAGAATAATTTTTAAAAACATTCACTTCAAAGTCTCACGCCACACCTACCTCCACACCCACACTCCAAAAGTCTCCAAAAGATAAGCCCGTTTGTTCATTCCTTTTGCATTTTCCAGCATTATTTGATGTAGACATAGATAACCAAAACTAACTTAATTTTTAGTACATGGCAAAAAAAATCACAAAATTTTTATCAGCGTACCAATACTTAAAAGTGTCAGAATTTTTGAGTAATTTTTTAGTCTTGGTAAATTTACGTTAATGTAGCTTAAAATAAAGCATGGGTGTTTTGCCTGCATGTGTGTCTGTGTATCCTGTGCGTGCAGTGCCTGTGGAGGCCAGAGAAGGCATTGGATCCTCTGGAACTGGAGTTATAGACAGCTGTTAACTTCCACATAGATGCCGGGACCCCAGCCAGTGCCTCTGAGCCACTCTCCAGCCCCTGCCTCTCCTTTGCCTCACAGGAATCTATATTTGTGTTTCTTGCACAGGAAGTGATGGGGCGGTCGCTAAGCCTCTTAGCCATACTGCAGATCTTTCTGGATCATGACATGAGGCATTTTAAATTCCACTTCAATCATGATGATCTGACTGACTATCTTTGAGAGCCAGAATTTGTTAGGAAATGTCAGTTTTTCCTCATTCCCAGCAATCTTCATTTCTGCTGAACGGCAGTGTTCAGAGGTGAGCAGTCTGGTTGTCTGTGAGCACAGCCAGAGTCTCCTGGGGCTGAGAGGAGAAAGAGAGGTCACCATGATCCTGTGTACAGATAGGGACAAAAGCCAGGCATGCAATCATGATCCCGGTACCCTGGGGGCAGAGGCAGTGCAATAGGTTGGAAGCAGGCCTGTACTGCAGCAAACTCCTCACATACAATGTTAGTCAGGTGGACAAGACCTACTGGCCCCTTGGGCTTAAGGCCTTGGAGAAAGAGGAGAGCCTACTTTGTATAAACCCCAAGTGTATGGTGGGAATCTGTTTCTTGGGAACCCTGGAGTCAGAAACTGTAAATGCTAGTTTGGGAGGTGATCTGGGCCTTTGAGGCCAGGTTACTTCATGCAAAATGGAAAAGCAATGGAATCAGTTGGGGTGTGTGTGTGTGTGTGTGTGTGTGTGTGTGTGTGTGTGTGTTGTGCAGTGGCCCCCCACCCCCACCCAAACCACCAAGTCCACTTTGTGTTGCCCATCCACTCACTGGAGCATGGACAAACTCCCAGTGTCCAGCCCCTTAAAGAAACTGAGTCCTTCCCCACCCCCACCAGAAGCTGTCAGCTGTGGAGAGCTACACTTCAGCATCTGTACCATAGTTTTTAAGGACTCTTCAATACTTCCTGTCTGACTGTTTCTGTTGGGAGGGGCAGGAGAGGTGGTCACAGAAGCCTTTAATTTCTCATTTTCAGTTAGGAGTCTGCAATCTTCCATATCACTGTAAAATAAGCTTCCTGCCCGTAACAGCAGATCATGGACATGGTGTCCTGTGGCAGACTGCAGGGATCATGAACTTCAATATAGTTTCTGGAGGTAACTCAGATCATGCACGTGAACCTGGTTCTCTGAGGTAGCATAGATTGTGAGCATCAACATGGTTGCCAGCAGCAGGACAGACCACAGAAGTCTTTTGAGAAATGAACCATTCTTCATCTTGGATATCCTGTTCTTGCTCAGAGTCAGGGTGCTCCTGGGGTCGGGCAGCTTGACTGAGCAGGATCTACATAAGCCCTAGGCTGCTGCACACCGGCAGCCTAAGGCCTGGCCTTCCTCAGTCACGACACTCTCCTCTGCCTACTGCCTCGGGGCTCCTGTGCTCATTTCTGCCAGTGCAGCTCTAGTCCTGTTTCTCCCAGGCCCGAGGTGCTTCATTCCGCCATCTTTTTCCCCCTCAGTTTCATGAAACCACTTCTTAAAAGCATCTTCCCATAAGACCTTATTTCTAGTTGGTCCAGGGATCAGGCATTTTCAGTCTTCTCAGACTCTTCACAAATTGCCCTAAGTCCTGCCTGCCTTTACTTATCCATAGAAAAGGAAACTAACACTGAGTAGCCTGCAGGCCCCTGAGCAGCGCCCTTTCATGCCTTCCCTACCTCTCCCTTGGCCACCGGGGCTCTCCTAGGCCCGTGTCTTCCCCTCACACTTCCTTTATCCTTTCCTTGGGTATAGTGTTCTTCTGCATACTGCTTTCGTGAACAAACTGACCCTCATTTTCTTTGAGAAGCCTTAATCCTGACTTTCTAACATCTCTCCATTTCACACCAATCACCCCTTCTTACAAAGAACTCATCTCTCTAACCACATCCCATTTTTATCTTAGGCACATTGTCCAGGTTGTGGGCCGATAGTCAGAGCTAGAACAACTTTCTGCAGAGAGAAAGTTAGGGAAGTGTGGGTGTGTCCCTACACCTGAGAGGGGTGGTCATTCGTGAGTGCATCACATGTCCCACCTCCTACCAGATTCAGAGGCGCTATCTCTTCTCCATCTGCTCTTCTCATAAGCCAACGCTCCCTCCACCTGCTGTGGTTGGCCCAGGGACACACAAAAGACACTATGTCATCACTGGCCTCAGGGTGGCTCAGTGGGCTTTGAAACAGTTTCAGGATGAAGGGTTTGTTTTCAGTACTAGAGGCTGGACCCAAGGCATCATGCCCAGGAGACAAGTGCTCTACCACCGAGCTACAGCCCCCTCCACACACACTGCCTATGTTCCTTATGGAACTTTATAATTAACTTTAAGTGTGTTTCAAACGTGTCTGTGTGCACACGCACATGTGTCTGGGTGGGCCAAAGAGCAGACTCTAGACACCTTCTTCTTCTGTGTGCTCAATCTTATTTTCCAAGACAGTCTCTCGCTGAACCTGGAGCCCATCATTTTGCTTGACTAGCTGGCCAGAGAGCCCTGGAAATCAGCCTGTCTCTACCGGTAACAGTCGGGTTACACATACTGGACTAATTTTACATGGGTGCTGGGGATCTGAACTCAGGTCCCATGTTTGTTTTACAAGTGCTTTACCACCTGAACCATCTGTCCACCCCTGTGTCAAACAGTTTTAAATGACTCATTGCCTTGTCTTCCTTCCTTGTGTGTGTGTATGTGTCGGTACATGCATGTGGTGGTCAAAAGACAACTTGGAAAGGCAATTCTCTTCTCCCATAATGTAAGTTGCAGAGATTGAGCTCAGATCATCTGGCTTGGAGGCTGAGCCATCTCACCCACCCCAGCTTATTTTTAGCTAATACATAATAAATATACATGATAATGGGGCATCATACTATGTTTGGAGACACATGTTCAGTTCATACTAATTAATTTAGGGTAAACTTACCCCCTCAGATATTTATAAATTCTCTGTGTTGAGAACTTTAAAAACATGTTTGAGCATCTATTACATGCCAGGAATTATGCTGATACTTTGCATTCTCACCACGGTCATTCTAGTTATTTACTCTTGTCCCCATTTCACAGATGGAAAAAGTGAGGATTGCATAATCGCATAAGGTCCCACGGTAAGTGCAGAGCAAGGATTTGATTCCAGCAAAGCCTGATGCCAAGGTCAGGATGCTTCCATAGATGACACAGACATCTTTCGGCTCCAACAGAATGAATGACCAGCTTTCCCAATGGTAGGTACCATGCCTTGACTCCATGCCATGTTCAGAACAACAAAACCAGACCTGGAGAATAGCAGTGAGCTACTGGCTTTTGCAGAGTGAGGGTAGAGGTGTAATGTCTGCTTTCACAGGTAGGTGTTAGCAGGGTACCACAAGGCAGACAGGGACTCTTGAAAACATCCTCCAGAGCTTCTCATGGTCCAGTGGGGTTAGTACTTTGATAAGGGAAAGCACAGTGGTCCCTAGGGTCCCTGAGAAGTGGCTTACACATGTGAGGAGGAGATGGAGTGATGTAGATGCTGTCACAGAATGAACCTACAGGCTGGTCTAGTTTCTTTGTTGTTGCTGTGAGAAATGCCCTGAACCAAAGCAACGTTATGGGTGAAAGAGTTTTATTTGGCTTGCACCTTCATGTTACAGACCATCACTGAGGTCACTCACTCCCAGGTTACAGTCACCATTGAGGGCACCTCCATGTTACAGACCATCACTGAGGTCACTCCCAGGTTACAGTCACCACTGAGGGCACCTCCATGTTACAGACCATCACTGAGGTCACTCCCAGGTTACAGTCACCACTGAGGGCACCTCCATGTTACAGACCATTACTGAGGTCACTCCCAGGTTACAGTCACCACTGAGGGCACCTCCATGTTACAG